>CP092097.1:10622500-10662500 GCA_029203775.1 Neoneuromus ignobilis
TATATTGTTTAATATGTTTAAGACTTTTATTCATGTAGACTTCTTTAAAAAAATATTTTGTTAATAATTATTAAACTATATTTTATATATATATATATATATATATATATATTAGATATTTTTCATTAAAAATGAAACATTTTGATCGTGTAAAGAGTTCAACACTGTAACCGGTATTTCAGGTACAAATTACAAGGACTCATCTTCGGACATATCTGTTTGGCCTTTAATACATGTCATGTGACAGAAATAGTAATACTAACATCTTTTGGCAATTACTCAACATGCGAAAAAGATCCAGACAAATTTATGAATGAAGAGAAATTAATACTAACGCACTTGCCCTTGTTACAACTACGGTTTAATTTAACTCGCAGACAGAAAACAACTGTGTTCTTGAGATATATTTTTTCCTATTGAAATATAGACAGATGCCTAGAGATCGTAGTCATAGATATTATTCAGTAACGAATGTAATTTCTCTCTTGCGTACTGCTAATATTGTGTATATATGTTGAAATATTTTTCATTGAATATTTATTATTATTTTGAATGAACTATTTCAACAATACTGAATGTTTTATTATATATATATATATAAAATATGTGTGTAATAATTTATCCATGTGTATATTTATTATTATCAACAATCTATATATTTGATAAACACTGTAACGAAATATCATATCAGTAATACAATTTAAGTACGTGCTTTTTAATACATATTGTAATATGCAGCACAAAGGAATGAATGCCTGCCACCCAGAAACCTTAACAAATCAATATAATGTTTATTTCCCGACAACTTTATCATATACAATATATAACAAACCAACCGTGATTAATTGATTGTTGCATACACAACGTCAACAAGTCGTAGTAGTCATATGGAATGATTAAATTAAATCAATATGAATTTTTATAAACATAATGTGATGGAGATCAAAAGTTCATAGTTCATTATATTTGCATACATTTCAGGTATCATTATAGAACTGTTATTATATTTTAAAGTGTAACACACAAGCATATACATACATCATATATGAATTCTCAACTAAATAGTATACATTTATTTGTATATTGTTGCAATTTCAATACAATTGTTGTATATGTATCAATGTTATTCGATTATCCTATTAATTTATAATGTGATCTATTACACAATAAATCTATTAACATAAAAAAACAAACATTTTTTTTTCATCCAAGTTCAATTTACATTTGAAATAATTTAAAATTATAAATAGAATTGTATTTTATTTATACGATTCAATATTTTTCCTGTTCTTGCAATAAGTGAAATTGATTCGTTCGATTAAAAAAATTAATGGTTTATTGAATGATGAATAGATTTTTATTCATTAATTTTATAATTTCTTTTCGAATTGTAAATTAGGAATTCGAATTAGTGGACAATTATTCGTAAACAAATTTAAATTTCAAATATATACAAAATAAGTATACTGCATATAAAATGTTCTTATGCATTTTTATTAATAATCACAAATAATCATCCTTCCATTTAAAATTTAAAACTACTTGTAAAATTAAATAGATAATTTATTATTGTAATCTTTTGACATTTTATATTATGAACAAATCAGTACTTTTTTATAACATTTAAAAAATTAATATTCTTTTGAATAAACATAAACCTTTAAAAGTAAACATATATATATATATATATATATATATATATATATATATATGCATATTCATTGTGAACATATCAAATATTTCATTCTTTACATCTACCAGCATATAATAAACTAGTACTAGAAGTTGTGTTAACAATTGTAAGTAATAGACTAAGTAAATAAAAAGGATACGAGTAAGTGCAAGTGTCCAAGTCATGAAATTAAACTCTTATTTAAGTGTCAAGTGCATGTACAATACGAACCAAAATTTCTGAAGCAAACAATATGATTCACAGTTTAAAAATAGCAATAAATATCAATTAATTGTAACAGTAGTACAGTGTATTTTTAGAAAATATATGACAATTATTTCCATGCTCATCTCGGTGCAGTTTTTTACTTACATGTACATATTTTTCACTTTATTATAACATTTTATATGTATATTTATATTAGTAATTTATTAATAACATTTAAAATAATATATATATATATATTTATAAGATTAATTGCTCTGGATATTATAGAATGGAATAGCACAATAAAAACTACTAATTTCGTATTTCCCCATTGCAAATCCACATGTGTTATACAAATTTTTAGAGATATTTTTGTTCCATAAGAAAATATTTCGTTGCTTATAAAATATAATCGTTTTATCATAGTTGTATAATAAAAATATAAATGTGTATTTTCAATTAATTAAACAATGAAAAATCGTTTAAAATATATCATTAGTTTTTAAAATTTAATTTTATGAACATCCAAGAATTATTTGCTATAAATTAATTTTAATTTTATATTCGATATCAGTAATATAAAAATAAATATTTTATTATTTAATACAGTCTTTAAAAAGAATCAATGTAGAAAATATTATTTTCATTTATCTTTTTTTTTTTACTTACATCATATTGATTTTTTATTATAAAACATAAATAAAATATTAACTTTGATAACGTGACAAACTTTCTGTGAAAGTAGTAGACCTTAAACGTGGCAATGACATCTTGGTTCATTGACTAAATTGTATTTTGGAGGTAAAAATGGTACCTTGATGTTGTTTAAGGTTGAATTGTTTATAAATATTACTTGAAAACAAATCAGAATTAATTTCTTCCTAATGCTAATGATTGGAAAAAAAATGTTTTGACAAAAATATATATTTCCGGAGATTTCAACGCCAAATGTTTTCTGACAAAGAGAAGTGTTTTTTTTTGTTTTGTTTTGTAAATTTATTTTTAAATAGATTTATAAATAATATGACTTCTCACAAATTGTAGTATTTAGTCAAATAATTAACAAGAATATCAATGTATTAAAAATGATTTCAAGTGATATATTAAATTCAATAAACGTTCGTTAACATTTTGATCAAGCATCGCAGAATATATTGCTTGTTGTTCTCTACTCTGATTACTGTGTGTTATACATTCATTGATGATAAATGATCTTAATAAAGTTTAATTTGTATCCAATAGTCTGAATTTAATTGCTTGTTGTTTCAATCCTGCATATTAATTCATGTATACTGTCTTCAATTTGAGTTTCATTAAATGTTTTCTCATATAGTTTGTGTGCAGAACAATTCAGTTAATTCATATATATTTGTATTGCAATCAATACAATATATATATATATATATATATATATATATATATATATATATATATATATATATATATATATATATATATATATATTGTTTACATATGATTATACTAGTAAGATGTTCACGCCCTACACTGTTATATTTTATTACATTTGTGTTGGCCGCTTACTTGCTTACTGACTTGCCGATGACCTTGAACAGTTCAAAGAACTTTTTCCCAATGATGTCGACCTTCTTATACGAACGCGTTAAACCATTCAATTGGAGACAATTCGTACGTCGTGTTAACATACATACATATCTATAAATGATAATTCATTTGGAACTCATTTTTCTATAATAATACATCAATTTTTGGTTCATTGCCCATGAAATACTTACACAGAGTACTTAAATCAAGTTTGGTAAATGAAACAGTTGCATACAAAATGATCATATAATTTATCAGAAACAAGAAATATTTGCCATACTATTGTAGTGAGTTGAAACTAAAACGATTTAAGACAATATACAGGAAAAGTTTAATGTACAACATTTTTCTAACTGATTCATGACTAACTTTGTATAAAAATATTCATTGAAAAGTAATGTTTTCTGTTAATTACAATCTTGTATCCATTACTGTATACTATTTATTATAAGAAACTTTTTCTACATTTAAAAAGTTCAATAACACGTATATTTTATAGACAGGCTAAGAAACATATCGATATTTATAGTTTTAGACATAAATCGGTTAGTCACATATATATTTCCGTTTTAATTCCATTAAGAATTCCATTCAATTTTCAACAAACATCACACTTGAATTGATTGAAATATGTACAAATACTAGAATTATGAAAGAACAGCCCTGATTTTAACTTTAAAATATGTTTTATTGAATGTTATCAATTTGTTCACATTTTTATTTATATAATCACTTGACTCTAATTCAGTTCTTCGACTGACTACAAATTTGATCTAATAATATATTTCAAGATGTATGTGTGGGTGTATAGACAGTTAAGTAATTAAATTTATTCTTGTGATAATATTTCTTTTTTACTATATTAATAAAATAATTTAAAATATATTGAATACGGATCTGGCATACAACCCAAAATAATCATTCAATGAAAACAGATTTTAAATTTCTCTACATAGTTTAAGACTATAGATAAAGTCATTATTTAAGTTCATTTTCAGAACATCGACAAAATAATACGTTCGTATTGTGTGTGTATCAAATACAGTGCATATAAAGATAACTATAAATAACAATCACAAGAACAAGTCGTGATTTTGTTAACGCCATTTTGAATTTATTCTATGATGAAATCACTGAAGCAAGTGTAAAGTCAACTTATCTGAAAGTTATTTTTAAATTATTACTATCACGATAGTCAACTTTCGTGTAGAAACGTAACATAAGTGATAATTAAAAAATCTGATCTGTGGTATAAAGGAATTTATTATATAAATATTAGTATTGTTGTCTTCGGAAAAGTACTAAACACACGCTGTTTGACGTCATACCTGATTGACACGGTACCCGATGTTGTCCGAAATAAATCAATGAATTCGAAAGACCCATGTGCGTATATGTGTGGGTGATGAAGGAAATTTAAAAATAAGAAGTCAATTATCTGTTTAAAATAAACAAGGCACAAGTATAAATAATCCACGTGGCTAGAGTGAACAGTTATTTAGTAACAGTTTAGATATATAACAGTGTTTTTCGATTACTGTCTTACTGATTTCTTGCAAATATGAAGTACACGTTCACATTTCTGATATCATTTTTAAATATCATGTAAAACTACAATATTGGATCAGAAATACATTATTAATCATGTTGAGGCATATTTTTTAAGTATTTATCTTTATGAAAAATAAATCATAGAAAATCATATATATACGTTTTTTTTTCTGTAAAAATTAAAATAATACTGTTTAAATAATCAAAAAGTACATATAATAAATACCTTGCATATTATTTCCAAAACATAATCAATTTTATATATTTTTTTATAAAGTAATAAAAAAACTATTTTTTTCCAAACGTTATACAATTTATTATATTTTCTGTAAAACTGATGTCAATTATAAAATTTACTTAAAAGAAATTAAACCAATAAATTTCCCTCAATAATCTTTTACAAATGAGACAAACTATTTGTAAGTAAATAATTTCAGTCTATTAATCAGAATTTAATACAAGTATTTTTATGTAATACAGATATTTGTTTAAATATTATTTTTTAAATATTTTCAGTTTATTTTGCTTTTAATTAAAAAATAAGGTAATTATATGAATATTTAAATATGATATACTATTTCAGTCACTTTTTTTAAATTCTATTATATGAAAAAACATAACTTTCCAAGTATACAAATATATATATATATATATATATATATATATATATATATATATATATATATATATATATATACACATACACCAGGGGGCTTTGCCCCTTACTCTCTTAGCTCGTCGACCCTTGAAATTGCGTCTGTTTAACAATGTAAATAAGTTATAAAAAATAAAACGTTTTTAAATCTATATTGATGCTTCTGTGTAGACGATAATTATTATAGATTGGTGGTCTGATGTGCATTCAAATCTAATACCAATACCACAAAAATTTGTTTTACCTGAAAACCTATTTTTTCCATTTTTTGTTCATTTTAATATGTTATAAAATGTGTACTTTAATTCTCGGAAAACTTCAGGAACGAAATTTCTGTATCTGTATATAAAATATTTCCATCGCAAAATTAATGTTATTAGTACTTATGCTACTCTGAACACGAATAATTGCAATGGAACTATTTTATATATTTAGAAATATATATCTAGGGTCAACACAAATCTAGGCGTCACATTTAGATGATCCTGTATATATATATATATATATATATATATATATATATATATATATATATATATATATATATATATATATATGTTTGAAGAACAGATGTATAAACATTTGTTAAAACATCTGAAATTAAAATCAAAAACTTGAAGTAATCCAAGCAAAAGAATGTTTTAAAAAATACATAAGTGAAAAATCGTATGTGAACATACAAATTCAATTACATATATTTATAAATACGGTTCTGTATATAGGTAAACACCTTCAGAGGTCGCAGGCACGTTTTAATGATGACTAAATGATGAATCTGTGTGGATGTTTTGTAAAAAAATATCATTGATAGAATGCGGTGAACTCAAATCGTAGGCGCTACAACACCTACACAACCAGAAACTCTAATACAGCAATAGTTTTGTGTACATATATGCATAATGAATTATATTCGGTTCGTAAATGCTGTAAATTTTATAAATGACCCTGTTTACTATAGTCCTGATTAACCGTTCTAGGTCCTGTTACATCATTAACGTTGCAGAAACTGGACACACCTGTATCGAATTCAAGCCAAAATTTGAAATCAGGGATGGTGCTCCAATATTTAGAACAATTTATAGTTAATAAATCATGTGATTATTGTTAATCTTATTAATATTTAACAAACAGAAAATGTCCTAGATAATGGGGTTGAAGATTAAAATTGTTCTTTGTTTAAATTGAAGAATTACTTAAATATTATATTATTACAAAAAAATATTAAAGAATACATTAATGTTTATTCACATTTGATATATTTTTTAAAAATAGTTTCCCTGCATGTTTTTTTTATTTACTCATAGATTTTAATTAAATATAATCTGTTAATGAAAAGAAAATGTGTGTGTACATATATATATATATATATATATATATATATATATATATATATATATATATATATATATATATATATATATAATATAATATATATATGCATGTGTCTTTATATGTAGTATGTAGTTAATAGGCTTATTAAATAAATAAACATTGTTAATATATTACTTCTAAGAAATGTATAACCTTACAGTCATCTGCACAATTTCTCATTACCTTTACGATTGAACGGTAGTAAATATTTAAGATAAGATTTCTTACCTGCAGTATCCGGAACGGAATAGTATAACGATTATATGAAAGGTTTAAAAATGAAATCATATATCATGTATATTTGTATTATATATATATATATATATATATATATATATATATATATATATATATATATATATATATATATATACCGACAATGAACAATCCATTGTATTCCATTCCATTTCCATAACTAACATTTAAGTAATAAGTGTTCTTCTTTAATGAATCTTAATAAAGAGTATGTAAATGGATTATTTTTTTATGCAAATATTTTATGAAATTTTCAAAAACTATTTTTTTCAGTCATGTAACACGCACAACTACATGGGAAGATCCTCGTAAAACATTGGCAGCACAAGCAGCTGTAGCTGCTGCACAGCATCAGAATGCTGAACAGCTTCTTGGATCACATACAACAGCAGCACAAGTTTCATCCCAATCAGCCACAACAGGTATTACACAAATATCAAACAGATAATTAATTAATATTGAATCAATTTATTTATTTTTAATATGTTTTTATTGTATTTAAACTATATATTTATATTTATTTTGGAAAAGACGACAAACTCTTTAAACTATAAGAAATATGCATATAAACTACAAGCAACGTCCGTATAATAACAGTAGATATTATAGAGAAATAATATTAAACATTTAATAGATATATATTTTTTATAGCATTTAATTTTATTTCAATAGTATTTTTCGACAATAAAGTATATACTATTATTCGTTTTGGTACTGTGGTAAATTCACTTTAGCACTAAATTATTTATTCATCTCAACGCCAAAACATTTTTTAAAAAAGTGTTCAGTAATTACTTGTTTATTTAACCCATCGTCAAGGCACTACATTATAAAATCTTTTTTGTAGATTTTATAATATAGCACGATGACGATACAGGAACGGACACTGGAATTTATACCACCAAATAAAATTAATAAGAAATTATAGAAGACTTATAAAACTCGTGTTGTTGGGATTGAGTAATTAATTTATGATTAAATATCGAAGTATTTTAAATATCATGAAATATAATAATAAAAGTATTTTTAATTATATTTTTTTTAAAATGAATTCTTAACGATTATCACTGAAGTACAATTAATTAAATTCTCCGACAAATACATTATTATTAGTCCAGTAATTTAATAAAAGTATAGATTTTTTTATTATTTTCAGTCTTTCATAATTTTAAGTATACCTTGTTTAATACTATTCGTTTTTTACACATATACCTACACACACACACACACACACGTATACACTCAGTATAGTATTGAATATATTTTATATAAATACGTAATATAATCTAAATAAATAATAATTATAATAATAAATAATATAAATACGTAATATTGTATAAGGATGCTTTTCGTTTGTTTTCCCATTTTTAGAAATTCGTATTTTACCTATACAAGATGCTTGTATGAATTAAAAATTCATTACTAATATAAAAGATATTTTTTTTGAGATCTTTCATTATTTAAATAAATCTAGTATTATAAAATAATAAATGTTAATTATATTTAATGCATTTAATTTTTTAGCGAAGGATATTATATACTATTTCTGTGGTATCTGGCAAGATGCATATTAGGCTTTAGTTTAAGATTCAAGAATGGAAAAAAACATCAATTTCTACAGTTAATATGTATTATAATCGAAATGTATTTTTTTCCTGTAATTGAAAAATATATGATTTATTGTTTATGAACTTTTACGAAATTATTTAAGTATTTATAAAAAAAAATTATTAATTAATATTGAAAATGTTGTTACTATAAACTTTTTCTTTGAACTTAGAAAAAATTTGAAATTTTGAAAATAAAATCTGTTACATGTATAAGAGTTGAGCTACTTTAAAGAAAAAAGTTTATTTCATAAAGTTATCTTTTTATATATATATATATATATATATATATATATATATATATATATATATATATATATATATATATATACATACACATACATACATACACACACACACACACACCATTTAAATAAAAATAATTTAGAGGAGACTTTCATTCAGTTAATGGTACATCAGATGCTGAGATGATGATTTTAATTATTATATATTTATATATTTACACATATGTATGTATATATATATATATATATATATATATATATATATATATATATATATATATATATGTATGTATATGTATATATATGTATGTATGGATATGTGCATTTTTTAATTTTCTTTAATATGTAATATTGAAAAAAACTCGCATTGTTATACACATGGATTTGTAATGCAAGAAAAGAATATTTATTGTTAGTGAATGGAACTAATATGCGTTAGGTAACAAAACAGCGACTGATTCCTTGGGCCCGTTACCTGATGGATGGGAGCAGGCAGCCACACCTGAAGGGGAGATCTACTTTATCAATCATCAAACAAGGACTACATCGTGGTTCGATCCTCGAATACGTGAGTAACAGTGATGAACATCTTGCTAATTGTTTAGGGTCAGTTTTGCAGATTTGGTTCAATTGTTACAAACATGTTAGTTGCTTTCACTAACTGTATATACTGTCCTGTGTTAAAAATGCTTGTTTTCCTTTCATAGTATCAAATATTTAATTAAATAGTATGTGGGTGTTTGTTTTCAGGAATTATTTTTAAGTTATTTTATATTGGTTATGTTATTTTATAAAAAAACTAAAATTTATTTCTTTATAATTTAAAACTACATTTTTTTGTTATTATATGATACATTTCACACTCAGAGTTGTTTAAGTTATTTAAAATGACAAAAACTAAAAATTATTTGTTATATGCATAAATGTAGTTTTTAAATAATTCCATATTTGAACTATATTACATATTATTCGTTACTAGATAACGACTCTAAATATGTTTTTTTAATAATATTATTACAATCTATTTGTTAAATTAGTTAAAATAACTATTATAAATTTAAGTGAAATCTTTAGATAATTTTTCCAATATTTTTATTTATTTATAGCAATGCACCTACAACGTTCCCCAGGTGCTGGAACAATGATTCAGCAAACATGGTCAAATGTTAATTCACTACAAACACAAGATCAAAACTCACTTCAAGCTTGCCAACAAAAACTAAGACTACAGTCATTAAAATTGGAACGAGAAATGCTTAAACAACGCCAACAAGAAATCAGACGACAGGTTTGTTAGTCAATCAGTCGAATTATGATTTGAACAAATTAGAATTGTTTTACGATTTATAGCAGGAATTAATGTTACGTCAACCGAGTTCAGATCTTCCGATGGATCCATTTTTATCTGGCTTAGCTGATCATTCTCGACAAGAAAGTGCAGATAGTGGATTAGGAATGGGCACAACTTACTCGATGCCACATACTCCAGAAGATTTTCTTGCAAATATAGAAGATAACATGGATTGTGTTAGTGGTTAGTTTATTAAATTGTATTATTTTAAAGTATAATAGAGCATAGAAGAAATAATTAACCTTAAAAAATTGCACAAAAACTATATATGTAAAATATTGATAAAATTTACACACACACACACACACACATATATATATATATATATATATATATTAATTTTATTTTTTTTCTGCAGAAGGTGGTGTTGGAACAAGTATAGATACTCCAGATCTTTCATCTTTAAATGACAATGTTGATAATACTGATGACCTTGTGCCATCTTTGCAGGTAATTAAAATGTTTTAAATGCAGTAATATAAATATTTAACACTTCTGTTGTATTTTTTTTTTAGTTAGGAGAAGAATTCTCCAGTGACATACTAGATGATGTGCAGTCGTTAATTAATCCTAATACGACCAAACCTGACAACGTACTAACATGGCTATAATCATATTCAGTACTGTTGTCTTGACTCTTATGGAAGGCAACCGACAACCGACTTAAAGACTCCTCAGCGCCCAACGTCGCAAGCTGTTGCATTTTATATTGACCAATTTTTTCTTTTCTTTTTTTTTTTGTCAAGTAATGAAGCAAAGCAACTGTTGCGCACAGACAGCAGCACAAAGTTTTCCCCCATTGTGTGTGCCAGCCCACTTGAGTCATCTGTAACTCGGTCTCAACAAACTACAAAAATCATCTTGATAATTTTAAAGTACCTTGTACTGTGCAAATAAAGAAGATTAATATTGTGCCTTAATTATGCTGCATGAACATACTCGCTGTTCTTATATATTGATATATAATCAAAGTTGTTTTGATTTAAATGCTCACATTGTTTTCAATATCTGATTATCATATACATTATTTTGTTTTACTTCTATTTTTAGTATTAATGCTTTAATCAAACGTGCAATATCTACTTTTTGATATTAAAACCGTTGATTTAAGTTTAATAAAAATATACATGTACGTGATTTTTATAATATTTTTACAAATTATTCATATTGTTTTAATTATATTATTTTATCCATATATAGATATATTTGTAATGGCTTTCAAATGAAAGTGATACTTATATAAATATTTTTTACATCTACACTCATTTCTTAAAAATCTATCTCTGTAATACATCGTACTTAAAATTAATATGTACACAATTCTTGTAATTTCTACAGTTGCACTTTTTATGATTAGATTTAACATAGAAATTTTGCAGCTGAGACTTGACTCTCTTACCCTATGTCGCATCATAAAAATGATGTATAATTAGACTTTAGGGGGTCTTAGATTGGATTATAGTAGTTAAGTCAAAAGAGTCCATATTGGGCTACGTACATAGACGAATGTCTTTATAACAGGTACCGTCCTTTAAAATGCCTTATGTCAGATGTTGACAATTTGTAATATATTTTACTTTTTCATATGTATAGAATATTAGTAGAGCAATAATTAAAACAACGCCTAAAGCTTATATTAAATGCCGTCCGTATAGTTGCCTTTTGTCATTATAAATGAAATCTCACAGAAAAAAATCAGTCACTGCAGTGTTTTATTTTTAAGTTAAACATTATCAAATGAAACTAACTAAACGGTTTTTAATACTATACAATACAGTTGATTTAGAATTATATTTTTTTTTTAAAATTGTTTTAGCTCAAAAGCGTAGTTATTTTTAATATTTAATAATTATGTTAATGTGAAAACAGATGAGATACTCTGTGTGCTCAGTTATTGTTTTATATTTTAATAAAATATGTGATTGGTTTAAAGAGATTAAAATTGTTATTCTAATTTTTTATAAATTACATTAACGTGCCTTTTGGTTTGGTGCTTTTATAAAATAAAAAATATAAAAAAAAACAAACAAAAACCAACATTGATTTCAGCTTGCTAAGGTCCATTGGGCTGCAGGTAGTTCTCATTAATCGTTTGTTGGACAATGGGTTGTGTTCGCAATTTTATCATTTTGATGACATATTTGTTACTTTAGTAAAATAGTTATACGTAATTTCATTATATATTTTATATAATAATGTCTACATAAAATACCTATATTTGATGTTATAAAATTTATATAATATTTGAATAATTTTTAGTATGGTTTGAAAATAACATTTGATAAATCAATTTTGATCTGTATTTGTATACAAACATATGTTTATATATATATATATATATATATATATATATATATATATATATATATATATATATATATATTTATTAAAGACTTTTACATATTGAATATTTATCACAATACTCATTTAAAATATAATTATATATTTATGCAGCTTTTCATACATGATTTTTAAAATGTTCATTATTTTATTACAATCTGTTACAGGCATCTAACAATGATTGTTGATCTGAAGCTCAAAATAAAAAGCTGCATTTATATTGTTTAATATGTTTAAGACTTTTATTCATGTAGACTTCTTTAAAAAAAATATTTTGTTAATAATTATTAAACTATATTTTATATTTGAACAAATTTTCAATGTTTATTGAATGCTATGTATAAAATAATGACCATCTAACTTTTGTTATGTTTTTAATTTCTAATCTGTGTTATTTCAAATGACTATTAATCTATTATTCACTTATAAAAGATTATTAACTGTCCTTTTAATATCATGTCTATAAATTAAATGTGATATTATTTCATTAATAACATAAATATAAATAAATTGGTAAAGTAATTTTCAAATGACTTGATAATTGTGATATCATAAATGAGTCCATTGCCTTTTTCATTATTTTGTATCATTTTCAAAAAAAACAAAAAAAAACAAAACCAAAAAAAACAAACAATATTTACTGAAAATGTTCATGTGACAGTCATGAATTTCTTTTGTAGGTGTCTATATAGACAAGTTTTTATTTGTAAAATTCACAGAAACTGTTTATGTACATATTAAAATATAGCATACATTTTATATAGTTAATTTTATTATAGATTTAAAATAACATTTTTGCATAGTAATAATTCATATTGTTAAAGCAATAAATAATACATAGGTAAAAGGACAAATTATCCAGTATTTTGTCTACATCAGTAATATTGTGTGGAAAGGAACTTATCGGTATTCTCATTTTATTTAGTAGATAATGCTTTATTAATTCTAAGTTCAAACTTTTTTCATTGTTTTATTTTACATATGTCAGTTCTTTTTGTAGCAGGTGTGTCAAAATATTAGTAAACAATATTAATTTACATAAATAAAAAAATGTGAATTTTATATGTTATCAGAGAATAAAAATTATTTTATCTTGATCTACTACAAAACTGATGTAATTGAGATTGAAATTAAAAAACTAATAATCAAAATAAACTTATCTCACATTGAAATGCACTGACTGTTACATTCTTGGCCTACCAACTCAACTGTACATATATATTGCATTATTTTATATTTTATTTGTATAGAATCATAGACTAATTAATTTTTTATTTGACAGAGCTCGAACTCTAACTTTTGTACCTAAAATTTTGTTACACATATCAATTGTATTATCAGTATAGCTCAGTCAGATAAAAAGTTTTCTTACATTTTTAAAATTCAGTACTGGAGATGGTTGAAAAATGATCTTATGTAATGTATGCTTATTATTGTGTTCTAAATGTGTTTTCAATTTATGGGCTTTAGAAATATTAATATTTGTAATACTGTTTATTAAGTAGATATTCAGAATTTTTTACTATTTTCAGGTAAAACAATATTTAAAAAATATTTTTATTAATATCTGGCTTTAAGTTCGTTAATAAATTATTTATATGATTAGCCCTCACATAAACCATCTATAAATGCAAATATGTAAAGTTTTTATTCGTACAAAGTTTAATATTTAGTGTTTTTTCTTCATGTTCATTAACATTATTAAAAATAATATACAATTCTATATTGGTCTCAGCACTCCAGTTATTTAATCATATAATTTTCAGTTTTGAACTTTTTAAAAACAATATCAATCTACAAATAGAATTCATATAAATACTATGTAAATTTATAGAAAAATAAATTTTGAATGAACTTGTTCATTCCCCACTTTCATATCTTTCATAATTTAATCTAATAAGTTTTTATTAATGTTTTTAAAAGTAATAATTAAGGTATTTGTATTCTAAAAATATAATATCTTAATTTTTTTCATAAGTACTCACGCTCATAAAATAATAATGTATCACCGTACATTTATTAAATACTTAGGTCACTATTTTGTGGTGAATAAATGATTCATAGAAGTGACTAGTGTTTCATTTTCCTTTTACGTGCTTTTCTTTCTCATCATTTCAGATATCAAATTAAAGCATAATATTTTTTTTCTTATTGTATGTATGTAGGTTATATATATATATATATATATATATATATATATATATATATATATAAAGCAGTTTAGAATTTACACTTTTCATAATTTTTAAAGTATAGTATAGAATCAAAATAAACGTTTACATCAATTTATACATTAAAAATTAATTTCAGATATTAGGTACCTAAATAAAAAAAATAATAGAAAATTATATTTCTTTATTCAAAATGTTATGTTAATTCGTTCAAAGGGGTTAGGTTAATCTGTCAAGAAAAATGTAAAAAATTGTTTACATTTTTATTTAAATTTTTGTCTATTTCCTCGTGTATGCATGAATATATGTACGAGGGTCGTTTGATAAGTATAGTAAATGTATTCATTGTTTAATTTAATTAAATTTTTTAATTGTTTTTCTTACTTTTTTATCATACTTATCGAACGATCCTCCTCGTGTGTATGTATATATATATATATATATATATATAGATATATATATATATATATATATATATATATATATATATATATATATATATATATATATATATATATATATATATATATATATATATATATATATATATATATATATATATATATATATATATATATATATATATATATATATATATATATATATATATATATATATATATATATATATATATATATATATATATATATATATATATATATATATATATATATATACATATATATAAAAGTATAATTTTTAAAAATGCAGTACTCATTTGAATAACCATCTTAATTCAATATTATTTTATAAAAAACTTTTTTCAAAAGTATATCTTGATCAAACGAAATCAATTTGTAACATGGCGTGCAATGTACAGTAGGAGGAGGTGCAATGACATCTAAGATTTAATTCAAAGTTCTGTCAAAACCTGAAATTTCAAAAATGGCACTGCAAAAGTCTTTAAGAGTACTAGAAAAAAGTAATCCTCCTAATCCTCACAGTGTAATTTTACAAAATCGTCGTAAAACATCTAGGTTACTATTTGAATCTGGAGTAGTAGCAATATTATGTAAGTATTGTTGTACAATTGTTGTAATTAAATTGTACCTTTTTAAATTTATTTATGTTGTTTGATTCGGTATCTTTTATAATTTATCATATAATTTTTTTCTTCATTACAATTGTGTATGTTTAATTAAATTGAAAAACACATGGAATTAATGTACTTTTTACAAATTATTTCAAATGTAAAAAAAGAAGATATATATTATCATGCAGTCTATAATTGATAAGACATAATATTTATTATTAGGCACTCAAGAATATGATCAAGTTAAAAAGTTTTACACTAAAGTTGTTGATGCCTACTGTTGTTTAGGAGTACTTCAAATGAATACTGGTGATACGTGTAACCAATATTTATTAGTAGTAACAGGCTGTGTATCTGTAGGTAAAATCGGAGATACCGAAATTTTTAAAATAACACAGACACAATTTATTTCGCTACAATATGAACAACAACAAGAAGATAGAATTGGAGAAGTAAGATCACCGTATAAATAAATCCCTTAGTTATTTATACATTTTTGAAACTTCTAGGTTCGTAAATTTCTGAATTCTGGAACATTTTATTTCGGTTATGGAACAAATAACGACGTACCTTTAGGAAGTATAGATATTACGTTATGTGCTCAACGTAAATTAAAAACTAATTTTAGTGATCAACGATTCTTTTGGTATGTTTATAACAATTTTATTAGTGTTTTTTAATTGAGAAACAGTATAAAAAATAGTCGAGTGATGTTTTTAAAATATTTTTTTAAATACACTTGTAGTATTAATATATCGTTATAGGAATCGAATGCTTCATGTATTATTGTTACGTTTTGGAATTAACACTGAAGAGTGGCTAGTAAAAGCTATGTGTGGGAGTATTGAAATTAGAACAATTTATGTTGGTCATCGACAGGCACGGGCAGCACTTTTTTCCCGGCTTAGCTGTGAACGAGCAGGCACTCGGTATTTTAATTATGTATAATATTAATGACTTCTAGTATTTGAAAATTTGTGTAAAGTAGAAAAAATTAGATTGCTAAAATAAATTCACAATTACAAAATTAAAGAAAAAATAATCTGTCAATTTTTATATTATATTTTAGTGCATGTACATAAATATTAAAATGTTATTTACTCTATAAATATATTTTAGTTTTAATGTAAGAGGCACTAATGATGAAGGTCATGTAGCAAATTTTGTTGAAACTGAACAAGTTATTTACTTTGACGATGCTATCAGTTCCTTTGTTCAAACACGTGGTAGTATTCCACTTTTCTGGGAACAAACTGGAGTTCAGGTAAATGTAATATTTATTTTTGGAATGTAAATTATTTATGTATATTTTATTACTTTAAATAGGTCGGTGCCCATAAAATTAAGTTATCCCGTGGCTATGAAGCTTCAAAAGCAGCTTTCGATAAGCATATGAGAATGTTAAGAGATCGTTATGGTTTTATTGCTATAATTAATCTTCTTAGTACAACTACAGGTGCAAGTAAAGATGGAGAAGCATTTTTAAGTGCTGAATTTCAAGTAAGCTTATATAAAAGATTGTTCATTTGTTTCTGTTTTTCTCATTTTTGACTAATTTAAACTCAAAATTATTTTTAAATAGAATTTTGTTTTTAATTACTATAAATATTTCAATATAGAGACATCATCAGGAATCTGAACATACAGAAATACCACATATTATATTCGATTATCATGCTGAATGTCGTGGTGGTAATACTACTAATTTACAAAATATAAAACAGGAAGTTAGTGAATGTCCTCAATTAAATACATTCTTTACAAGTCTCAATAATATCATCCAAAGGTTAGTTTTAAATATTAAATATCACTTTATTCACATTTTGTGTGTTTAATTTTATATAAATCTTTAGTGAACAAACCGGTGTAATACGCACAAATTGTTTGGACTGCTTAGATCGTACTAATAATGTTCAAACTTATATTGGTATTTTGGTAAGTTTTAAATAAATAAATACACGCTCGTATTTATGAATATATTTGTTTAATAGATTTTAGAACAACAATTGAAACTTCTCTTAATGTTAACAACGACTGATAAAATTCCTGCAATGATAGAACGATTCATTGAAGTATTTCGACAAATGTGGGTCGTTAATGGTAATGAAGTCAGTAAGATTTATGCAGGAACCGGAGCTATACAAGGTGGTTCACGTCTTATTGATGGTGCAAGATCTGCAGCTAGAACTATTCAAAATAATCTGCTTGATAATGCTAAACAAGAAGCTATTGATGTATTACTTTTTGGTTCTACTCTTAACTCAGAGTTAGCCGATCGGTCTCGTATATTATTACCATCTTATATGCTTCATGGTATATTTATTTAAAAAGAGTATCATTTTTTTCCTATAAATACAACTTTTTTTAGCACCAAGTAATGTTTTAAGAGAAATGTGTCGACGATATAATGAATATACAAGAAAACATAAATTAAGAGTTGGAGTGGGTACATACAATGTAAATGGAGGGAAACAGTTTAAAAGTGTGGCATTTAAAGGAATGACTATGGCTGATTGGTTGTTACATATTAATTATATTTCTGATGATTGCAACGAAAGTAAGTTACAGTGACTGCAATAATAGATTTATTAGAAATTAATATTCATCTGCATCATTACTTTTTAAATTTTATGATTTATCAAAATAAATAGATGGGGAACCTGAAATAATAGCACAACCAATAGAACCTTCTTGTGATATTTATGCTGTGGGTTTTGAAGAAATTGTTGATTTGTCTGCTGGAAACATTGTTTCTGCCAGGTAAGTAAATTACAGAAATGAATATTTAAAATCTGTAATATTCATTACTAAAAAAATAATTTTGTAGTTCTGAAAATGCAAGACAGTGGTGCGAAGAAATTGAAAAAACGTTATCACAAGCAGGAAAATATGTGTTGATATCTTATCAACAACTTGTAGGAGTCTGTTTATTTGTGTTTGTAAAATCAGAACATGTGGAATTTATACGTGATGTTGCTGTTGATTCTGTGAAAACTGGTCTAGGTGGAGCTACAGGTAATATGTTATTAATTACTATACATAGAATATAAATATAAAACTTTAAATGAATTTCCAATAGGAAATAAAGGTGCAGTTGCAATTCGATTTGTTTTACATGGCACATCAATGTGTTTTGTATGTTCTCATTTTGCTGCTGGCCAGTCACAAGTAAATGAAAGAAATGCAGATTTTGCAGAAATTACTCGAAAACTTGTATTTCCAATGGTTAGTATGAGTTATACAAAAGTAAATGTTTCAGTAAAAATTCACTCTTAAACTATTTTACTATAGAATAGGTCATTAAATTCACACGAATATATTTTCTTCTGTGGAGATTTCAATTACAGAATTGATGTTGATCGTAATCAATTGAAAGAAATGATCCAAAATAAAGAATATGATGAAATTATCAAACAAGATCAACTACGTGTATGTTAATTATTTTCTTTATTATTATTTTTTTTAAATATGTTACTATAATTGTAAACTTAAAGTAATAATATTTTTTTAGGTGCAACAAGAACAGGGCAATGTTTTTAAAAATTATATCGAAGGACCAATTAATTTTGCACCTACTTACAAATATGATCTATTTTCTGATGATTATGATACTTCAGAAAAAGCTCGTTCACCGGCTTGGACAGATAGAATACTTTGGAGACGGCGACGGCAAATTCCAGACACTGGTAAATTGTTATTAATCAAAAATCAAAATAAATACTTTTACATCGATATTTGTAAACTACTATTACTATTTTTAGAATTCGATCATGCTGACTGGAGTCCAGGAACATGTATTTATTATGGTCGTACAGAATTAAAACCTAGTGACCACCGACCGGTTTTTGCGATCATCGATGTAGATATTTGTAGCATCGATGAAAAACTTAGACTATCAGTTTATTATGAAGTTTTAAAATATTTAGGTCCTCCAGACGGTACTGTTTGTATCAAGGTGATTAAATTCGTGTTAATTCATTTTTAATACTGTACATTATATTATTTACATATTTTTTTAGTGCTCTGATTCAGTCGATCCACACGTACAGATATTCGAACCGTCTTTTGTAAACGATATCGTAACCGAACTCTCTAATATCGGTCATATCGTAATGGTACGATTCGACGGAGACACCATGTGGGCTACGTTTCGTGATCCGCAATGTTCGTTGGTCGCTGCCGGATCTCGTTCTACGATTGTGGTATTTTAATCGACTTCAAAATTCCGATAATTATATAAAAGTATTTATTTTTTTACGTGTCAGGTTTCAGGTTGTACGCTTCATATTTCTTTACGTACTCCTAATTGGGTACAAGATGCTGAAAGAGAAATAGCACTCTGTATGAACAACACAGTACCTCTGTCGGTTTCTTCAAATATAAAAAAAGGTAAGGATTGATTTTTATTTATTTTTTTGACTCCAAATTAATATTTTACTTTTAGTTGCACCAGTTAGTCCTGGTAGATTGCCTCCAAGACCCCCTAAACCGACAGGAGCAATACAAATGGTATGTTACTTTGAATTATATTTAATAATTTTTTTATTGATCTATATTTTTTCATTTAATATTAAGGAACCAACAAGACCAGCACCTGCAGTTCCAATATCAAATAATTCTCATCAAAGTAACTTTAAGGTTCAAACTCATTATAATTTAGAAACTGAATCTTCAATAGATGAAATCCCTGAACCTTTAGGCCCTCCTCCTGAATTGCCCCCAGTAGGCTGGACTCAACCACCACGACCAGCAATACCAATTGCAAATGCTACTCCTCCACCTATTCCAGCTCGAACTAATAAACCTCCTCCACTACCTGCAAGACCACCCCCAAAATAAGATACAAATATTTCCAATTTTAATTTACATTATTTTCATTTATCTTTATTTAGTTGCAATAAAAGTATATTTTTTGCAAATTCTCAATAATTAATCACAAATTATGTAATTTATGATAATATTAATTTACTCTATTCACACAGTAGTATGTATCTATATCCCATTAAAATTTCCACTATAAATAATGAAATAGACTTATATAAATAATGTATATCAGATAGTATATTTTCAGTGTATAATGCTATTTTTGATTTTTTAAAAATATTATATCTGCATTAAAATTAATGTATAGCATCAAATGTTTTAGTTAATTATAAATGTATATTATAATAATATTTATTGATTTTAAAATGTGTAACATCAGTACCATCTTCAGTTATTTATTATAAAAATGCAGCTGTAATATTTTATATTTGTATAGCTTGTACATTGATAGTTTAATTTTAGATATTTAAAATTAGAAACATTTTAGAAAATCCTACTTTAGTATTATTAAATTATTTATGACTGCATAAATTTTTACATCAAAACAATATAGGATCCAATTTTAATTATATATATATATATATATATATATATATATATATATATATATATTTGATAAAATTTTATATATTGGTTATAAATGCTTGTTATATATCATAATAGATATAGTTATTATTGAAATAAATGGTTTATTAAATCATTTATTTTAATTAAATATACAAATATGAATACTTTATGGTTTTAGTATTTAAACAACTCAAATATCACTACTGTAGTAATATAAGTTATGTTCCTTTCTATACGAGGGTCGTTTGATAAGTATGGTAAAAAAGTAAGAAAAACTAAATTGAAAAATTTAATTAATTAAATTAAACAATAAATTTATCATACTTATCAAACGACCCTCGTAGTATGATGATATTGTTCAACTTATTATTGATGTAAATATGGAAATTAATTATTTTATTAACATAGAAAAACTACAATAATGTATTGATATACATCAGAAAACAACTTCACTAATTTGGTCTTTCAGTCAGCCTTAAGAAATATTTTTATGAAAAAATATAAATGTTTTAATTTAAATATACGTGTATTTATATAAATCTTTACATCAAATAAGCGATTAAAAATTATGTTTCAGACATTTAACTTAAGCACAATGTAATAAAGTAATCATTATTATCATATATTAAAATGAAAAAAAAACATAATTTATTACAGAAATGCATTTTTAAAATACATAATAGCCTTATATCTTGTTTTAATTTTGTGATTTTTCACATTACTCTTTACTCAAATATTATTTTTATGCTATCACCTATTGGGTAATATTTCAAGAATGTTTTACTGAAAATTAAATTTATAAATAATACAATATAAGTATTATAAATGTGTTATTAAAATCAAATATTCAAAATCATTTTCAAGATTTATTCTTTATTCGTAAAAATTAATTATCTTCATTTTCCTATTAATATATTTATCATATGTATTATTTTTATTCACCGTTGATTCAAAATCAGAGCACAGTACTTATTTTTTTATCGTTACTAATCTATGAAACGTGTTCAGATAATTATTAGATAAAACATTCAATAGTATTAATCTGAAAAACAGGGTTGTTTAAAATAACACATAATTAATCTAATATTCCTATTATTTTTTCAATTTATCATTTCATTTTACATTATTATTTCCTAAATATAAAATATATATTCCTTATATGAAACCAATGGATGATAGTACATTTTTGTGATATGTTTTTTTTTTATTATTATTATTTTCTAAGATCTTAATAGTTAAATTTTGAAGACTTATTTTTAAATTAATTGAATAAATAATAAGTTATCATATTTTTAGACTATAATTTCATAGTAAATTATATTTTAATTGTATTTAAAATTTCCATTTATTTATTGATGTTTTTGTTATTAAAAACCCAGAATATTGTAAACACATTCCAGATTCAAACTGTTAACTACTTGTTATTTTAGAATATATCCAAAAGATAATTGTAGACACAAGTGTATTATTGCCTGTAAATTGTGTGTGAATATTATCAAAAAAATATATAAATGTGATTTGAAAATGGACTCTATAATTTGTAGAAGTATTTCAGTTTATGTTAAAATAATGTAAAATATACAAATAAATAATAAAAAAATGTTAAATTTTGAATTACTTTGCTTTATTTATTTAAATTTTTTAAATATAATTACTAGTCGATATTCCGGATCGTCGAAAATCAAGATTACGGATACAGATTTTTCAATTTATTTGTATAGTAGAATTGCCAAGTGTAAAGTTTGCAAGCAAAATTATTTTAGGAAAGGGAAAGGTACAACTTACTTGAAAAACAATCTTGAAAGAAAACATCAACAGGAATATGAATTATTTTGCAAAGAAGATAGTGAAAAGACTCTGAAAATATTCAGCCAGGAACCAGTTTACAAACACGAAAAAAGGAGTACAAACAAATTTTAATGATTATGTAGAAATATGTGAGACAATATAAATCCGAAGTCCATAAAAATTGATTTCTTAATTGCAGAAATGCTAGCTTTATGTGATTTACCTTTCCAACATGTAGAAGAATTGATTGGTTTTCGTCGGTTGATGGATCACGTTGGGCCAAATTATATGTCATATATATATATATATATATATATATATATATATATATATATATATATATATATATATATATATATATAATACATATTAAAGAGTTTATATCTAATCACTCTATCATCTACTAGTAAATAATAGTTAGTAGTATTTAAAACGCCATTTTAAATGATGGCCCAGTGATATAGTAATAGCATAATTACCCATTTTCCGGATATATAACTATCAGAGGCTGTGGCATAGTGGAAAAGTGCTAGATCTCGAATATAGGTCGACTCGAGTTCAAACTCCCGGGGTTGGTTTCTGCTTATTGTCCGTCGCATATGTTGAGACGTGTGCGAGGATAATGGCCTAATAATATATATTACTTTAATTCTACAATATGTCTAAAATACCACATTATTAAATACAAGTTTTGAAGATGCTACTGTATGAAGTCTTGTAGTATCGTGGTGAATGCTCGCTTCATAAGCCCCGTACTAGTCGGTTCGAATCTCGTTGCCTGGTGCGGCGAGAAAGTTTATTATTGATAATGCGTGGACTTAGAACAATTTGAACTTAGTGCAATTTTTTTCAATCCGTCCGCATGTGCACTGGACGGCGTCGACCTCACAAGGCGCCGCGTGACGTCACGACGTCGAATTTTCAGGTCACGTGACGAGCAGATATATCGGACAGCCTTCTCATAAGTCTCGAGGAGATATCAAAAAGAGGATAACGATCAGAACAGAAAAGAATCCGACACGAATCAGTATCGGAAACAAGGAATCGGAAGATAGGTAAAATAAATACAGCTAATAAAGGAAAATAAAACGTAGCGTAGCGTGTGTTGTGAAAGAACTTTATTTATTTACAAGTATCAAAAATAAATGAATAATTTTAAATCGGAAGAAAATTTTATTAGTCTTACATTATTTATTTAGTCATTCATAGAAGATTATAGAATAGTGTGTATAAGTGAGTAAAATAATTGATTAAAATCATACAAACACATGAAAATTTTAAGAATATAATCAGAAATTAAGTTTCAACGATCAAATCTGCATAAAATATCAGATATCTGTTTACAATAATATAAATTTGTTTAAAATATTTATCTGTATAATAATAATTATTATCCAAATAGTCTTTATAATCGATATTAATTTTAGAATTGTATTATTACAATATCGAATTTGTTATTGTACTTAATTAAATTACAGTGTAACTATTTAAAAATACTAAATTACATTGTTAAATTATTTATATATTTTATGAAAAGATAGATAGACTAAGAATATTACTGAGAATAATAATATAAATGTTAATTTTAGAATTGTGTTATGACAATATGAAATTTATTATTGTACTTAATTAAATTACAGTATAACTATTTAAAAATACTTAAACAATTATTCATTTAAAAAATATTATTTAAAAATAACTATTTAAAAATATTTAATCAATTACATTGTTAAATTATTTACATACACATACACACACACACTATTTTTGAACGTTTTATATATATATATAACGTTCAAAAATAATGTTCATTTGATAACTCGTTAAATTTTTATCGTCACGTGTTATTACATAATTTTTGAAATAAACATTCCAAGCCAGCGATTAGGTAAGAATAATAAGTATAAATTGTAAGTGCATATGTGTATAATTGTACGTGTATGTATGTATGTGTTGATGCATTTTAGTCCCTAATACCACTATTTAACACATTACGGTCTGCAGTATTTCCCACTAGACTTCATTTAGAATCTGGCGAATTTTGCAAAAAAATGCACAAAAATAACTTCTTCATAAAATCGATGTAATTCTTAAACCAAAAACATTTTGAAATGAAATTTTATATCTGCCTATAAAAGGGTTCGATGCAAGATATATATAAATATAATAGTGGTTTTCAATCTGTAATGAGTGTACCAGCGTGATAAAGTACAAAAAAGAGATGCTTTATAATAAACATAGTTTATTATAAAAAAACACTTTTTAGCGTAAAAAAAATCTAGAAGGGATAAAAATATGATAAATTACATAAAGCATATATTCTATATATTGAAGTTGTTAGAAAAAAATAAGAAAACCAATTTCGATTTTATTCAAAAAAAACAGAACTTTGCTAGGGATAGAGATTACTTTATTTAAAATATCTGAAATATTTTTCATAATTTTTATAATTTACCAATATTTTGAATATATACACCACCATTTTTTGATGGAATTAAAAAATATATAGCTTGTATATATACTTTTTTTGGTGTCAAAAGTTCATACAACGAAACACGCGTTAACGCGTGAACGGACTTACAGTAGCTTAACATGAAATGCATTTAGGCGTAACCGGGCGGTAATGTGTTAAAATTTGGATATTTGCAACAAGGATATCAATAATTACAAAAATCCGACTGTCTTACGAAGTCGTTGTAAATATAACGACAATAGTGGAAATGAAATGATATTGAATTAATTAATTTTTGAGTTGAATTAATTAATGAATTTTTGAATTTATTAGCCGGATAAAGATGTCTTCATTAAAAACGTCCGTAAAATATAATTAGATGACACAGCTTGAATTTTAATTCTATAGGTGTTTTTTTAAGCGTGATAGAATTTTAAATTGAATCCGTATTGAAAGTTCTATCAAATCTAAAAAAAAATTTAAGAAAACAAAGAGTAATATTAATATTAATCTTTTCTGAAAGCATACATTAAACAATAATCCATTTCAATTACTTGCTTTCATATTTATTTAAATGAATTTTTAATTTTTTCAAACATATTACGTTTATTTTCATTATTTAAATAAGTTATTTAATTGAGATTAAATGTTGAACATTTCCAAAAACATTTTTTAATCAAAAATAATATCGGTATTCAAATATTGATATTTCAGATTTAAATACAGTGTTATTTTCATAAAAAAAGTTTGTTTTTTTTCAATTAAATATTTAAACTAATTTTATGTCAGCATGTACGTTTGCATCAAAAAATAAATCAATTTAATATTGAACATCTATTTTGAGCCCCTTTTTTAGAATTTTTCGTTTAAGAATAAATTCAACTATTGGTATTCGTTATGAAAAATCTTATTATTTAAAATTGTAAGTGATCAATAAACAATAAATGAAATAAATATTGTCAACCTTGATCCTTTAATCAAGAAATTTATATTGAAGTATCTTTGCCCTATTTTGCAAAATTTCAATTATAATCTACCATGAAATTTAATTAATTAATTACGTGACATTACAACTTCTAAAGAAAAACGACATGCAGAAAAAAGAGAGAATTACGATGCATTAATGGATTCAATGGATAGTTGTGTGCTAAACTCTGATGATGACAAATTCGAAAACGAAACTTCTGAAACGGACTGTAATTAACTTACAGAATATGTCAAAGAAAAGAAGTTACCAACAGATCAGAATCCATTAAAATATTGGGAAGTAAATAATAACAAATATGCAAATTTAAGCCGCATGTTCGTACATATTTATCTGCTCCTGCCACAACCATTCCAAGCGAGCAATTTTTCAGTGCAGCAGGAACTATCTATGATCTTCATCGGAATAGATTAGAAGGCGCCAAAGCTGCAAAGATGCTCTTTCTTTAGAAAATTGTAAATTGTATTTTAATACAATTTACCACTTACTGAGTTTTTATTACAATATTTAACTTGATTATTAATAAAAAAATCTGATTTTTGTTTCAAGTCATACATATTAAACTATATGAATAGTTTTCCTTTTGTTTGCATTGTGTTAGAGGGTTGTTATTCGAGCCATAAATGCTATATAGTATATATATTTGTTCGTGGATATCCAGCACATCACTAATAATTACTATGTATTTCATTTTCAATTTGTTCATCATATTTGTATGTTAAATAGATTTTTTAAAAGCATGTGATAAATAATTAAATATTAATAACAGTACATGTGTTTTATGTATGTATATACATACAGTGAAAAAAATTATCTCAGGTTTTATAGAACATCAGAAATATTCTAATAATTTGATTTTAATTATGGTTTATAATATTAAAAATAGTTATTTTTTGGCTTACTAAATTACTTTTTTTGTATAAAGTATAATTATAAAACTTGTGAATATAATTTACATAATTGAATAGTAACATTTTAAAGATGTGATTTATTAAACATTATTAATTTAAAAAAGTATATAGAATGTAATATATACAAGTTTCTGATTTGAAAAGAATCAAATATGTATATGTTAGTCAGTAAATTTCAAATTTAAAATAATCATTAAAAATATAAAGAAATATGTTAGGATGTCTAATTCAGTCCATTGTTATGATTCAAAGATATTTGGAAATCAGAGTAATGTTTTAATCTGTGGTATTTGGTATTTGCCAGGTGGCAATATGTGTTAAGCAATGTCAAAACTAGAAACATCAATGGCGTATGTTGAATTGTAAGAGGTGTTTTGTGTGCAATTTTATAATTATAATGTTTATATTTTACGTTAAAAAGGAAATAAATGGAATAAGAGATGGATAATTGTATAACTTTAAAATATTTGCTATTAACACAGGTAAGCAAGTAATAAGTTTTTTAACTGTCAGATTCTGGGAACTAAAAAAACTAGCCGTATGTATGGGTTCAACAAGTTTTTCTTTGGTACACATAAGATGTACATCAATCAGCATGGCTATTGTTATGTGTGTTCCGTATGGTTTTTAGTACTCATCATCATTTTACCTAATTTATTGTTTTAGTATTTATAGTTGTAACATTAACGTTTCAAATACTTTTTCTTTCATTCTTGTCATTATAATCAGCTGTGGAAATGGGATTGTTTCATTTTAAAAGGTTAATGACAGTAGCTTACTTGTATATAAATATATATATATATATATATATATATATATATATATATATATATATATAAATAATTATATTTTGATAAAATGTATTTAAAACTGTACTATTTATTACCAAAATTTAAAAATGTGTATTAAAATATTTCGTTATAATAAATCTTTGTCCTATTAACCTCGATAAAATATATGGGAAATTGATATTATTAAATATGTATTTTATAATAAAGTGCTTAAATTAATTGTATTTGAAATTATTATTTTCTTTTTGATATTTGTATTAATTTGTGAATATGTTATATCAATAAAAGTATTTTTCAAAAATAAAGTAATTTTATTTCAGGTTTAATATTATATCCCTTTATGCACAATGTGTTTCTTTGTAATTGTATTTGTTATTTATACTATAATTTTGTCATGTACTTACAATATTATATTGTTTTCAGAAAATATTGGAATTAATAATATTTTATCATTTAAATAATTTTTGAATCAACTATTTATCATTAATAATTATGTATATTTATAATGGTGTGTGAATATATTTATTTGACTCTTTATGACTCTATACATATATATATATATATATATATATATATATATATATATATATATATATATATATATATATATATATTTGCATGTTTTAACAATAATAATTTTATTATTTACTTCTACTAATATATGGTTTTTATTATATTTAGAGTATTTTATATTTTCATTTATTATTTTGGCTTTTTTATATATACATATATTTTCATTTATGGAAATTACTTAGAGTATAGGCATCTAATTAAATTTTACAATTGACAGCACAGCTGATTGAGCACATGACGATAAAATGAGCTATAGTCAGCAAACATCAGCTGGTGGAGGAGCGGGAGATGTGCCTGCAGGTTGTCCGCTTGCTAAATTGGGTCGAAGTTCTCCACCATATCATCATCCATCATTAGCTGACACTTACCATAATCCATCATCCCGTAAACAATATTCTGACATTAATGCAGTGAAGACAGCTGCAGCATATCATCTAAGTTGTAGTCATGATACTTATACAGGGGAAATGATACCTCTTCAAACTTACAGTGCTCTTGCGTGTTCGAGAACAAAAACACCTGATACTGTTCTTCGAAATTCACCGTACGATCCGTATCATAGCCGTGATTCTCCGGCTTCCTTCGACTCTTAT
Source organism: Neoneuromus ignobilis (assembly GCA_029203775.1). NCBI lineage: Eukaryota > Metazoa > Arthropoda > Insecta > Megaloptera > Corydalidae > Neoneuromus > Neoneuromus ignobilis. Next base: position 10,652,006 of record CP092097.1, read on the forward strand.
CATCAGACAAAGAATTCAGATAACGTAAGAAATTCTCCTGCATATGAATTGTATTGTAATCTGAAAAATGCAGACAACGGTTTGCCGAATAGAACATCTTATGAATGTTTTCGTAATACAAATGAATCTGAAAATGGATATCCGAATATATCTTCTTATGAAAGATATCCTTATTCTAATGATTCTTCTCAAGATTATGATGCGTATCGTAATTTAAAACAGCACGAAGACATGTTACCCAACCCGTATGAACATTATCATAGACCGAATAAAGTAGAAACTTTGACAAATTCCTCTATATATGAACATCATCATACTCAGGCTAAAAATGAAAATCCTCCATCTGCTGTATGTAATTCCTATCATAGTAGACAGAAATCTGAATCTGAAGTTATGAATCAAGTATCATATGAGCACTATTTTAAATCTGAAGGGGATAGAATAATAGCTGCTAAATCTGATACAAATATGAAAAGTTTAGAAGTGTATGAAAAAATTAAAAAGAGAGATACTGGTGAAGTGAGGGTGCCTTCAAATTATGATCCGTATTCAACAAAAACACCAGACAGTGTATTAAGAAATTCTCCTGCGTTCGAACATTATTTTAGCGGTCAATCTAGTCAGTGGAGGTATCGTCCGATGGAACCTCATGACACCGCATATCGTGTTTACAGAAACGAAACTAGTTACGATTTGAATGCTAATACGTCGTACGTATATCCGAACGAAAGCTTAGCCGCATCTATCTATGAAAAAAGATATCGGTCTTCTGGTAGTGAACCGTTCAGTTTACCACACGAACAGACTTATCATTCGACTGTAACACAGCAGTCGTGTAATTATATTGTAGATCAAATAGGTAAACTCGGTCGGTCCAGTCCGAGCCTTGATCAAGGTTATCATACTCTTGTATCGCCTAGCCCTGGCCCTTCGACACCGGGACCGTGGACCGAATCTAAAAATGTTTTTAAAGGAAAGTCAAAAATTATAACGAGAAATAATTGTTTTGCGATGTTACCGGATAATGCGATTCTAAAAATATTTGCATGGTTATCGAGCAGTGAACTGTGTGTTTGTGCACAAGTATGCCGCAGGTTTGAACATCTTGTGTGGGAACCTTCGATGTGGAGAACAATAAATTTACGGGGTCCGAGTGTTAGTGGGGATAAAGCAGTTAGAAGCATTTTACAAAGATTATCGAGCCATGATCAAAATGCAATGTGTCCTACTGTAGAAAGAGTTTTTGTTAGTGAAGGTACAAGACTGACAGATAAAGGATTGGTACTTTTAGCACGGCATTGTCCAGAGTTAACACATTTACAAACACAAGGGTGTGCCACATTAAGTAATGCTGCATTATGTGAACTTGTTACAAGGTGCCATAATTTACAACATTTAGATGTTACAGGTTTGTTAAATAAGCGTTTTTCACTAAATTAAATTAAAAATTTCAAGAAATTGTTTCTTTTTATATTTTTAAAAATATTTAATCTTTATAGACTGCCTTTTAATTTTTTATTTATAGGTTGTACACGATTGTCAACTTTGGCTGTATCAGAAATGCCTCGAAAATTACAGTTGCAGTATTTAGATTTAACTGATTGTTCATCAGTCGATGATAGTAGTTTACGAATTATCGTTGAAAATTGTCCACAATTAGTATATTTATATTTAAGAAGATGTGTTCAAATCACAGGTTAGTATTAGCTAATTATAACTTTATTTTGTAAATATGTTGAGTATTTAAAATTTTAGATGCTGGCATAAAATGTGTACCAAGTTTTTGTTCTGCATTAAGAGAACTAAGTGTTAGTGATTGTGTAAATTTAACTGATTTTGGTCTTTATGAACTTGCAAAGCTCGGAGCTACACTTAGATATTTATCTGTAGCAAAATGTGATCAGGTATTAACAGAATATATTGTTCAGTAAATATTTAATACAAAGTATAATTTTTTTGATAGATAAATTTATTTCATTTAGTAATTATTTTAATAATTTTTTTAGGTCAGTGATCCAGGATTGAAAGTTATTGTACGTCGTTGCTATAAATTAAGGTATTTGAATGCACGTGGTTGTGAAGCGGTTTCAGATGATGCCATAACTGAATTAGCACGTTCTTGTCCGAGACTCCGTGCTCTAGACATCGGAAAATGTGATGTGAGCGATGCAGGTCTAGCTGCGTTAGCGGAGAGTTGCCCGAATTTAAAAAAATTAAGCTTGCGTAGTTGTGAACTTATCACCGATAAAGGTGTCGAATGTATTGCGTATTATTGTCGAGGCTTACAGCTTCTTAATATTCAAGATTGCCAAATAACAATTGAAGGATACAGAGCTGTTAAAAAATATTGTAAAAGATGTGTAATTGAACATACTAATCCTGGATTTTTTTAGCCTCCGCTGCTAAACTTGTATTTTATTTGTAATATTTGCTTTAATTTCAGAGTTTGCCACATTATATTTTCACATACTGAATTTAAGATGACCATAAATAAAATCGAATATTTTTGAGATGAGTACATGTATTAGTTAACAAATTTTATTTGATATGAAACTAACACTGCCATATATTTACTACTAAAAATTTTATAAAGAATATATCTAATGTATGTGTGTGATATGTATGTGTGCTAATACTTGCCAATTTAATATTTTAAAAGTTATGGTTTTCATTAAATATGTATGTGATATGTTCCTCTGTACCTTTTGGAGCCAATTTTATATCATTTAAGCAAGACTACGTGTAGACAATTTACAGACATCAGTTGTTTTTAATCAATTCAAGTTAATTATCTTTGTTTATATAATATTCTTGTATATACATAAAATCGAATTTATTTTACTATTTTGAAACTGAATTACCTCGAAGGTGAATGAAATGTTATAGACACTTTTGAAAAAAGTTCTAAGTATTCAATGATGTATTATATATTTATATAAATTAATATGAAGTATTGTTGACATTACATATTAAATATGCATATTTTAATGTTGTTGATAATATTTTTGTAATCAGCATAGTGTTAAGACACATTCAATTTAATTTAGTGTCTAAAATTTGTTGTTCACCCTATTCAAGTTTCAGAAAAATGTTAAATTATTTTTAATTGACCGTTGAACGGTAAGTGGATAATAGATCCACTTTAAATGGTGAGCCTTGTTTTGTAAATGGAATTTGTTTTATATAAATGGTACAAGTTTTAATTTATACCTTAATTAAATCTTAAACCATCCATCCATTAAAAATGGAACTATCATAAATATTGTGATAAATCAATATATTTTTTGCATTTTATATGATTACAGTTCAAATTTCTGTCACTGAATTGAATATAACATTCCATTTTCAATTTATTGTTTAAATTTATATATATATATATATATATATATATATATATATATATATATATATATATATATATATATATATATATATTATTTATTAGACAATATTCTGTGATGAAAGTAAATAAGTGAGTGTTGGTGAATCAAAATTATAAGTATTAGTGATAGAAGAATTGTTAAACATTCAATGATCTATAAACATGTGATCAATGAATAGAATATTTTTATATAATTTTAGACTTGCGTGCCTTCTATGTAAACATATATACATACACATGTTTAACTTGTGAATATAGTCTGTTTAAATAAATTTATTGTATATTTTCAGTGACATATTTATAAATGTATTTAATTTTTTATAAAATTTTACTCGAATTTTGTATAAGATTTTTGCTAATAAGAAAATAAAAGTTATATTTTTATTCTTTATTATTTTACCAGATTTTAATTAAACATTCTTTTTCTTTAAGTTGTAAATCAGGATGATTATATATTGTTATAGTAAATTCCTGTTTTATAATTATTCCTTTATCCTTCATTCCATAATTATCACACTTCAAGTCATTTTTGCAAAGTACCCGAATAAAACTATTTTGATTATTTGAAGAATGTTTATATATATATATAAATATATACAAACATTCTTCAAACAATTCACGTGAATGTAAATATATGTGACATTTTTTTCAGAATCATCCAAATTAAATTTATAAGCATAAATTTGTTTTACTCTTTAGTTTTATACTAATTAAAATTTAATATAATTATAATAAAATAAATATTAAATCCATTCTAAAACCATTTCGTGTTAACATCTAGATATTTAAAAATAAATCATTTTTTGATCATAATATATATAATATATATATATATATATATATATATATATATATATATATATATATATATATATATATATATATATATATATATATATAATTCCGTTTTATATGACAAACATCGACATATGGTCTTAAACCATTTTTAAACTGTCTACACCAATTTACGAAGTTATATATGAATGTATTTAAACGAAAATTAAGATTATAAAAAAAATTATCATTGAAAGTAAATTTCATTAAGATTGTTTAATAAAAAGTCTGAAATTTAACAATCTGTGTTTATATTTTTTCTATCAATTAAGTATACTTTTTACAAAAAAATAAAATAATATTATTTTTTGATTATTGTGTTTATGATAGACTAAATTCAATAAGAGCAAAAATGTTGCATTCAAGTTCTTATGTAAAGATATTTTTTGTCAACAATTATTATAGTGTAAAAAGTAATTCAAACATATATATATATATATATATATATATATATATATATATATATATATATATATATATATATATATATATCAAGAGCCTCCGTCTTCTACTCGCTTCGCTCGTCGACCCTCAAACTTGCTTCTTTATACCTATATAAATAAGTTATAAAAAAATAAAACGTTAAAAAATTATGTTAAAGCTTATGTGTAGACAATGTTTATTATAGATTGGTAGTTTGATATGCATTCAAATCTAAAACCAATACAATTAAAATTTGTTTTGTCTGAAAAGTCTGCTTGAAAATCTATCTTATTTCCATTTTTTATTAATTTGTATTTCGGTAATTCTTCAAAAACTTCAGGAAAGTTCGGAAACGAAGTTTCTCTTTCTATGCTTAATAAAATAGTACTGTCGCAAAATTAATGCTCACACTACTCCGAATATAAACAATTACCTCCGAAGATTAAAGATCGCAACTGCGGAATGATGTGATAATTTCAACAATCATTCTGCATTTGCAATTCTTAATCTTCGGAAATAATCGTTCACGTTCGGATTGGATTATTGACATTATTTTAAGATGACTATTATATTATTATATGTATGTATATATTAATTTAATTTTCGTTCTTTTTATTCAATTAAACTATAATTAATTAAATATTTTGATACAGTTATTGTAAACATTGCTTAATTATTTTAATTTATGTGAATATTTACTGATAATGCTTGAAATTTCGTAAACTTTTTTGATAATACTATTACAAAATAGCCATTTGATTGTTTACAGTTCTATTATCGTTTAATTTTATTATAAAAACATAATCAAGTATTTTAAATAAATACGCGAAGCCATTGTTGATACTATTATCATTCAAATAGTTACGGTTGGATACACTTCGATAATTATTGTAAATTGTTTTTTCGCATTTTTCTTAATTTGTTTGTATATATCAGTGAACCGTTAATATCAATTTAAATATTAGTAATCATATCTTTCCTCCTTTTTAAATACTCCCCCCCCTCTCTATGTATATATATATATATATATATATATATATATATATATATATATATATATATATATGTATTAATATTATTTTGATACATAAATTTCAAAATGAAGAAAATATTCTTTACTATTTTACTGCTAAAACGACATTTAAAAATTTTTATTAAAATAATATTTGAAAAATTAACAATATCATTATTTTATGTTGCACTCATTATCGTACACTAATTGTGCATTTGTATTTAATGTATTTTATAATACACATATTATCATATATTGTTTCTATTTAACATATAAACTATATGTTGAAACGTGTTAATAAAGAAGCCAATGAACTTTTAATACATATATATATATATATATATATATATGTGAGTATTACGATATTTTTAATAAAAACATAAATTAATATTGTAATATTCAATAAATAATGAGATGATAATAATAATTATTTATATGTCAACAAGACCGTCAGTTAGAATATTTTTTTAAAGAAGAGAATAAATCGAACTAGAATAATTTCGCAAAAAATATAATTTTAAGATTCCTGCAAATTAAATTTTAATTAGACATAAATAGACTGGGATTTTTAATATGAGCTACAATAATTTAATTTGTTGGTCATATTTGATGATTGTACAATTCAAAACAGTGTTTCAATTTTAAAAATATAATTTTAAGTAAATTATTTCCGTTTATAGACATTTTTGTCTATATTAACCTATTATATAAATAATATATGATAAAATGAATATATTTATATACTAAAATTTATAGAAATTTGTTATTAAACTATATTTTATTAGGATTTAGCGATATTTTATTTGCTCAAACTGTTTGTTATTAGCTATCTTAACATCAAAGTAAGTATTTTTAAACATATATATATATATATATATATATACAATTAAACAAACTTGAACTTAATATTCATCAAATAAAATTAACAATGAACTTAAAATATTATTTACTGAGAATTTATGTACTGTAAATACAGTTTCATATATATAATGAATATTTGCATATATGAAAAAATATGTAATGTATAAAATTATGTTAATAAAAATTAACAAATTTTAATGAATTTAAAAAATATTCGGTGCATAGATATTTTGTTATATTCAAGGTTGTTATTTAAGTATTTAATGATCACCGTGAATTATTATATATTCACCGTAAATTATTCACTATCTACCTAGTTGTTTCTTATTTAATTATGTATATTTTTATGCGATTTTTATTCTACGTGTGTTAAAAAGCGTAACAGATTTTAAAATGACTATTATTTTTTGTACAAGAATCGTTTTCAAATATTTTTACTATTAAATGGGATGATTTTTAATTATATAAATTAGTCAATATAAACAAAATTATATATTAATAAAAGAAAAATATAAATCGGCATGTTTTACACGCATATGCGTATGTTTGCATGAGTATTTAACAAAATCGTTCAACTATGACGCGTGAACACGTTATATGAACACACACAAGCGCAAAAGAATAAAGATATAGAAATATACTATTTGTTTCAAATAAAATTTGACAAATTTTTTTTATAAATAACTGTGTTTTGCAACTATTTCATATATTTCATTTATCATTATTACATTTAAGAATATCTCCTTAAAATGTAGTTCAATTTTAAAACTTATTATATATATATATATATATATATATATATATATATATATATATATATATATAATTGTTTTTCGTTTATAAACAATTGTATTAACATATTAACTAGTACATTTTTCACAAAGAAAATTTCGTATTGTACAAGGTTATGATCCATTTACAAAAATACACTATATTATTTTATATTTTTGTTATAAAAAAGGTTTTAATTCACCTATGTATTACTCAGTTTTAATAGTATTTTGGTATTGATTCAAAGTTACTTAAACTAATCGTTTTATATAAGTAATTTGACTTATAATTATTTATTAAAATTTATTTGCATTTTTAGTTATACGAGGGTCGTTTGATAAGTATGGTAAATGTATTTATTATTTAATTAAATCAATTAATTAATTAAATTTAATTTTTTAATTTGTTTTTTTTACTTTTTTACCATACTTATAAAACGACCTTCGTATTTAACTTATTTATATATAACATCTTAAAATCACTATTTCTGTTATATAATATCTTGTCATAATCGTTTTTCGTACCTATATTATCACCAAGTACTTTGATAGATTTTTAAGAGTACCTGATAAGGTACCTTAAGGGGTTATACGCAGTTAGAAATTTTAAAAAATCGATTTTTTTGCATTTTCGGAATGCACATATATTTGAGTATATTCTCTGAAAATTTGAAGTAAATCCGATAAATATTTATTATACCATGTAAGTTGAAAAAAAAATTTTTAACTATGTGTAAACTACTTCCGAAACTTCAAACGCGTTTATCTCAAAACGGTGTTTTCATAGTCGGTGATCTCGATATCTCAGAAATGGCTGAACCGATCGGTCTCAAATTTTCACACAATCTTCTCAAATATATTCCTCAGGTATTGAACGAAGGATAAGGTTTACAAAAATTATTACTATTTTTTAAAAACAATTTGGAACGAAAATTTTAGTAAAAAACGAAAAAATTTTTTCAAGTAGACGCCATTTTGTCAAAAATGAAAATTTTTATTCTTCCTTCGTTCAATACCTGCATTAATCTATCCTTTAAAAGAATTGACCATATTTTTTGATTTCGGATAATCCAAACCGCCGATATGGAGATCACCGCCAAGCGCCTTTTTTGGAGGTCGTTCGGGACATGGTCTGCAGGAGCGGTGCAATTCAATATTTTTTTATGATCGACATGTTATTTTATTCTTGAAAGTAGGATCTATTCAAATAACCATAATTTGTAATTGTAAAATAAATACTGTTTCTAAAAAAAATTCCTAAAAAAACGTCGTTTTTGCGCCTCGTATAACCCCTTAAACAAATGTGATAAAATATAATATAAATATTGATTTTCAGGACTTATAAAAAGAATTCAATATTTATTTTTTATAATTTATAAAAGAATAAGAAATTATAGCGGACACATACACTTATATATTATATATATATATATATATATATATATATATATATATATATATATATAAATCATTAAAATATTATTTTTGAGTGTTTTTGAAGATAAATTTGTACATCCTTTTAAAATGTTTACTAATGGAATATATTTTAATCTTTGCCTATAATTATTTTGTTATTAGTTTAATTACTTATTTATTACTTGTAATTCTAAACAATTTATTTTTTATTTGCTCTAAATATATGAAGTGTTAATATATTTTTTACAAATAAATGGATTTTATATGCTTCTTTTAGTTTTTGTTCATTATATTATTTTGTATTTTTTTTATATCTTTTTTTATATATATTATTGAGTGAATAATTTTTTAGGACTTTAAAATTATAATAAATACTGATTCTATTGTTGTTAAGTTGAATCTGAATTAATATTTGAATTAATAAACAATCATTGCCTGTGGTTTTAAATCATAGCATGAAACCTAAAAATAGCTACACGAGAATATATAAACTTGATTTCATTGAATTTTTTTTGGTGATATTTATGGAATAAAGAACTATTACCAAAATTTATAATTTACTATGTAATATGAATCCAAGTAAAAGATATGGAGTGGTACCTAAAAAAAGAAAACATTCTTAAAAGAGCCCTTTTGTCGTACTTTTGCTGTAGTTTTTAATACATTCGAAATCAAGTATAGATATAATATATGAGCTACAGGGAAATGTGAACTCTTGGTTGCCAGACTAGTATGTAATGTACATTCGTTCATTCTCTCTTGTAGTAGACGGGAAGTTAGCGGGCATCTGTCAAAGTCGCATTTTACGTATAACGCTTAGCTCCCCGCTGCCAATCTGTTTTTAGTACCTACACGTATTGCGTAATTGTAGACTAAGCTCTCATAGTCAAATGTAAATAGTGTTAAGGCATAGTAGTGAAAACTAGACGTTTTTACCTCTGCCAGTGTTGCCATATCCGATTTTTTGCACAATAACGCCGGTTCGAACAATTACCATTAACTTGCTCTTCAAATATAACGAGGAAATCGTTAATAGTTTGATAATAAATAGGAATTAATAATAAAGTGACTATTTTTATTTTGGTGTAGTGTACTAAAATATATTTAAAATGAGTACGCCGGTAAAAAAAGTGCCTATCCATTTACAGGTTAGTGTATTTCATATAGGAAAGTATTTTTGTTCTATATTGATTTTTCAAATATCTATTCGCGAATGTATCCTGAGGGCGTAGTTCATTTTTATCTATTTTTGAATTTTTGACAGATACTTTTTCAAAAATATATCTATTAATAAACACATATTTCTTATGCTTTTAACTTAAGTTTTATATATTACAAAGGAATATTTATAAATTACTTTTTCAATTACAGTATATTATATATATATATAGCATTAAAAACAAATTTGGTTTAAGATTAGTTGATTAGTAAATTTTATTTAAAGATGTTTCATTATTTAATACGAAATTTATTTTATATGCTGTTTTACATTATTCTGTAAAAATATAACGATAATTTAAACAACACAAATATAATTTTTTTTTTAATAAACTGATCAAAAAAATAAAAACTTTTTTTAAAAAAATATATTAAAATACAATTAAAATAATTAAGAAGGATAAAAAACATTTAATTTTAAATGTAGAAAATTACACACGCACACATACATATACATATTGATTGATTGTTGAGTTAGAGAATAACAATGACTAATGAAAAATGACTGTATTAATAAGTCGATAATTCAAAATGATATTTGTATATCAATACAATATATCAAAAGTTCAATATAATATT
>CP092097.1:10665000-10730000 GCA_029203775.1 Neoneuromus ignobilis
TCTTAAAATATTTACACTTCTTAAGTTTATATATATATATATATATATATATATATATATATATATATTTATAAATATATGTATATGTAACACTACTGTATTGTTAAATGACGACACCTAATATTTGGTAAAAACATCTGTTCGAAATACAAGTAGCAAAATTGAATATATTGATTCAATTCGCCATAATATGTTAATATTATGTTTAGAGAACTAAATATGTTATTCTCAAAGTAATTCAGTAAACATTTGAAATAATATTAAAATTTATTTATAATTTCAAGGAGACAGGTGCTATTATTGAAATTTAGTTTTTATATTATTACCTATACTATTAGTAAGTATATGTGTAGTTTAGACATTTTTTAATTATCTTTTTAATACATACATATATATATATATATATATATATATATATATATATATATATATATATGATTTTCGTTTAAAATAAAAATATCTGTTTCAAATATTATATTTGTTTACTTTGATAAATTTTGAAGTAATTAACATTTTTATATTAAAAAATATATGTAACATACTACAATTTTAATAATGTAAAATAATAATATAATTCTTTTAACTACGAATTGTTTACATTATCATAAATCATTAAACCACGCCTTATTTATCACAGCGATTGAGTGTTGTTCAATAAAACACAAGACAAGATTATTTTATTCATTATAGAGAAAAAATAAAGTAGTTTGAGTGTATAATAATAGCTGTTATAAACACGCCCAAAATTTATTTGTTTTTTCTGACACAAACTTTTTTTCCCAAATATTGACCTGTCGTATCCTTGTACATTAAAATAATAGAATTGAAATGTTATTTATACCCTTATAACATTTATCGTAATTCAATACAGAAATTATCTTCCTTAGAAATTCTCTTTATTAATTAGAATATTGATCTGGAAGTACGAAATTAAATTCATACGAAAAATAAGTACATTACAAATATATCTAAATGATAACAACTTTTTCACGAATTTCTCTTTGACATAAATGTAATAATCACGTAAGATAGATTTTTAATAAATTGTAATACAACTAAATACGTTAACTTTTTAAATTCGTAGTTGCACATTCTCGCTTGCCGGCCAAAAAGATTATTTTGAGTGCAGGATGTGCAGAAAATAGACTGAATATAAATATGTAAATATAAAATATAAATACTAGTTTATTTCTGTGTTATTGTTGTTGTACTACTGTTATTTCTACAAGTAAACAACCCTAACTATTTTGTATTTCATTACATTTGTTCATTGTTTTGTATATTTTAGTAGTTTTATATACAATGCATATATATATTCTTTTATAAAGTTATTATTTATTAAAATCTCTTATAAACTAGTTATTTAACAATTATGTAGTACTTAATAGGAAATATTTAAATAAATGTGAATACATTTTATCGATCTGTAATTAATCGTTATGTCATGTAAATATGTTTATATAGTCAATTAAAAATATTTAATCTACAATAAAAGATGGAAATATAAATATTGTAATTGAACTACTTCACCTTCTACTATCAGTTAAAACGTAAAGGTTTAGACAGATATACCAATTTTTTTTTTATTAACTGGAATATTTGGATAACAAAACATGATTTCTTAATATAGATTTATTTAGCAAAGATTACATTTTTATTTAATCTATTATAAATTTAAAAAATGAATACATAATACGAATAGTTTTTTTATTTTATTGTAACTATATATATATATATATTTATGATTTTACTTCTCAGTACAAGTACCTTTTTCAAATATCAAAAATTCGTTTCTACAAAAATTACTTTAATACAATTTATAACTTCTACGTGGGTATCAATCAGTTAAATAAAAAATTTGATGTATGGTTCATTGTTCACATAACCTTTATAAAATGGCAAATACCTAGTTATTAGATACATATTAATCTATATAACAAGAATAAACGAGTAATTAGTTAAAATGAATATTTGTTTTTTTTTAAAAAAATGTATGATAATTGTTTTTATGAAATTTGTTACTTTAAAATAAATTGTTATTTTAATTGATACTCATATTTATATCATATAAAAAATTATTAATTAATTAATATCGTTATAATTTCAATATCTCTGCAATTTTTACCTGACAATTATCATATGGAATAATGTTAAAAAATTATTAAACACATAATGTAGATACTTGTCCACACTACGTATCATTCAAATAATGTTAATAATAAAACGAATGTAAATGTATTTTAAGTGCAATCAATTATTGCAATGTTTATTGGATTTATATACCACGTTCTTCATACTGTGAAGACTGCAAAAGATATTTCAACACGATATAACAAACTGTAAACTAATTTATTTTGTCCACGTATCCCGGACGCTGTTAAATTAATTTGAGTCATGCACATACATGAAGATACAAATTGTCTATATACTCTTATATATATATATATATATATATATATATATATATATATATATATATATATATATTTGACATGTGTCAAACTTACGTCATGCATATATTTTTTTTAGTCGCTAAATTGTCATTGTCGGATTGTATCAACTCTCACATGAAGATATCCTGTTTGCTATTTCATATAAACAAGTTATCATTTCTGCATTAATAAGTTGACAAATAATATAAAACGATAAGATAGCATTGAAAGACGATAATATTTTTCTGTATTGAATTATCAAAAATATTTTCAAAGTGATAAATTTCTCGAAATTATTTTATATTATAATAATCTTTTCTATATATGTATTAAAAAAATAAAAGAGGAAAATATAATAAGTATATAAATTATAACTAGTGATAATACGTTCTAAATTAATTAAAATCATGGAGTGATATTTGTATTTTAGATAAATAGTTTCAATCCATCACACAAAAAATATAAATTGAATTTATTAAATTTATTTAAGTTATAAGACAAACTATAAATAATAAAATTATATTATTAAAAATAGTCCATGCACAGCGTTCATTAAAACGGACACAAACAATATTCACATATAAAACACATATCAATTTAAAAACATAAACATACAAATTTAGGTTAAGGTTATGACATTTTAAAATTACTTAATATTTAATTTCTACTAAAAATTATTTTTAAAAAACTTACCACTTGTCAGGTTTTTTAAAAAAACGTTTTATCCATCATTAACAAATTGTTGCATTAGTAAAAATTTAATAAAAACACAATTAATATATTTTTTCAGTAAAATAAAAGATCAGTGATAACGCCTGTAACGGTCAAACAATTGAAATTATATTAACCTAGTTGCTATCAACCAAAAATTGGCAATCCGTTTAAACGGACATTATGCACTAATGGGTTAATATACTTATTAATATTTTCCTTCGTATCTTCAGTTTTATATCTGAAATTATAAATCGAGTTTATAATGTTCATAAAACTTTACTTAAAATAAACTGGCATTTAGACAGTTTTATTACTTATTCATTTAGTATAAAATTGGTATTTATTGTTATTATATATATATATATATATATATATATATATATATATATATATATATATAAACTAAATAAACCCTTTTATTAAAACATGGAAAACTGACAAGTTCTAGAAAATCTCGTGTAATCTAATTATAACTTGCATGTATATTATACATTTTTCAAATAACATAATGGTGAATAATAAAATACTGTTAAACAAAAATTCTCTTTATACATTATTTAATTACACAAACACATATTGGATAGAAATAAATGAAATACAAGGTATTCTTATATTCTAACTTTTCGTGACTAACGAAATATAGAGGAGATAATCTGAAATGATAAAAGCACAAGGAAATAAACATGAACTTTATTGAATATCAATACAAAAAGATGGTTCAATTCTGTGGGAAAGAATAGTCTATTGCATTAACAAACATGTCTCATCTTTCATTAAGTTCAAGGAAATTCGTTTTTGTTCGTTAGTTGAGTAACTTTATTTACATATTTACAAATGCATATATATATATATATATATACATTTTAATATTGTTTAAATAATATATAAATTGTACTGTCATTTTACAGAAATGTATTAAGAAAAATGAAGTATGTATATTTTGATGTTTATGTATCTATTCTAATTTAAGATTAGAATCAAATAAAAATATTTAATTGTGTTTAAAAACCGAAATAGATATAATTCAACTAGTATATCTAATACTTCTCTACTATAAAATCTATTTTTTGTTGTTGGTATTTAGTCGAATGTGTAAGGTCAACGACTTTATAAAACTTACTTGTAGTACCATAAGTTCGATTTTTTATTCAATTATAAGATATGTATTTAAATATTTACATACGATGACATTTTATATTCTTTTTTTTATTATAGAATAAATAAATTAAAACAAAACAGATCTATATTTTACATATGTCAGTAGTAACTCGATTCAAATGACATTCATAAATAATACATGATATAATATGAATTATTAATTGTGTTTTATCACTCATAGTTTTTCATTTTAATAATTAGTTAATATTAAAGACTATTTTATATTATTGCAATTGTTAACTATTGTTGCGATGAAATAATATCAAATTAATATACATGCAAATTTCCATTTTCGGATGTTATTATAAAATTCTGTTATACAATTGACACATCGCCATCAAACTATTCGAGTTATAAGGCGTCTATTTATGGTCAAAGGAAATTGTTTAATAAGACATCAGTTGAATTATTGATTTTTAAGAATACATATATACAATCCTTCTGTTTGTTCAATACAAATTTGTAAATACACAGATACATAGTTACACACACACATATATATATATATATATATATATATATATATATATATATATATAAAATTTGCTTGTGACGATCGTCTACTGGTACAAATTGGAAGCCTACAAAATCAAATTAAATGATAAATGATAATCATTCACTAAGTTATTTAGGTACTTTTACAAACACGCATATATATATATATATATATATATATATATATATATATATATATGTATATGTATATCTATATATGTATATAACGCTATCGGTGAACATATTTCAATATTTTTTTTTTAATTTTAGAGTGCTGCAAACCGTTTATTGGTTAAAAATGGTCGAGTTGTAAATACAACTGGAATGACTGAAGCGGATATTTATATAGAAGAGGGCATTATTAAACAATTAGGCCGTAACTTAATAATTCCTGGTGGTACACGTGTTATAGATGCACGGGGTAAATTAATAATACCCGGTGGAATTGATCCTCATACACACTTACAATTCGAATTTATGGGAGCAACATCTCCTGATGATTTTTATCAAGGCACTAAAGCAGCTATTGCAGGTGGCACAACTACGATAAGTAAGATTCATTTATATTGAAATAATTGTTGTATGTAAATAGTTATTTGCTCGTTTGGTTATTATTATTTAAAAAATATATATTGACGAAAATCATTTGGTTATAGTTGATTTCGTCGTTCCACGTAAAGACGAATCTTTGCTAGACGCATATGCACGTTACCGAGAAAATGCTGATCAGAAAGTTTGTTGCGATTATGGTCTACATGTTGCTGTTACTTCATGGGACGATAAAACTAAAGACGAAATGCGAACTTTGTGCGAAAAGCATGGCGTGAACTCATTTAAAATGTTCATGGCATATTCATTCATGCTTCGTGATTCTGAATTATACAATGCATTTGAAACATGTCGTGAACTCGGAGCTGTACCGATGGTACATGCTGAAAACGGAGATATCATTAATGAAAACACGCGTAGATTACTTGCGTCAGGTATTAAAGGACCTCATGGTCATGCATTATCTCGTGATGAAGATGTCGAAGCAGAAGCTGTTAATAGAGCTTGTGTCATAGCGAAACAGGTATGTGAAGTTTATAGAAATAATTGGTATTTTTTACTGTTTCAGGATAGTTTTGTACAGCTATACTATGGCTGGATGATTTATTTAATTGATTTATCGTTTCAACAGTTCTTTTTTGTTTATATCATTGAATACTATTCACGAATGAAAATAATCTTGCAGAAAAACTTTAATGCGATAAATAATTCGATAATATAATATTTTACGAACATTATTATAAAATTAAAATTAATGGAATAGATATTTTTTCCATTTCTTTTATTGCTTGCATTTCAATATTTTTTTTAACTAATCATTTTTGTTTTTAATCTTTTTAAACTATTCTTATACTTTGTAGCTTAATTATTTTTTAAAGTATGCATTTCTATGATTTAATAAATAAATTTCTCGTGAATATTAATTGTTTTAATTTTAACTACTGTACAATACATTATTATTTATACATATTTTCTTCAACTTTAAGCAATTCAGTTACTGCACTTACTCTTTATTTCTGTTTGTTATATTGGCATGCAACGTAGGCAAAAACTCCTCTCTATATAGTACATATCATGAGTCCAAGAGCAGGTAATGCTCTTATAGCGGCCCGTAACAATTGTTCCGAACGTACACCTTTATTCGGTGAAACATTAGCAGCAGCACTTGGCACTGATGGCTCAAATTACCATCATGAATGTTGGAATCATGCTGCAGGTTACGTTTTGAGTCCACCATTACGTTTTGATCCCACTACACCTGCTGCTCTTATGACTTTATTAGCTCAGTGAGTTATAATATACATTTTTATTTAATTTGGTTAAATACTAATATACATTAAAATATAACAATTAACATTACGTGATGGTTTCTTAAAGTTTTTATAGTTTGTGAAAAAGCGTTTATATCAAAGCGCATATTTAACTATGTTTTATAAATTTAAACATACTTTAATTTTAGAAATAACAATTAAATAATTAACAATAATACGTAAATCAGTAAAAAAAACGTTGCTTACCCATATAAATGTTTAAAGTATGTAAATGTTACATTTATAAGGGATAGATCTGAATTAAATTAATTTATTGAATAGAAAAAAATTTTAGACTTTTTATTTATATATTTAATTAGATAATATATAGATCTATCTATAAACATTTTACACTAATAACTCTTTAAATATGTTTTAAATACAGTTTAATTTTCAGAATTAAATAATCTAATCAAAATTCATGTCTTTTATCACATACATATATTTTATTTTTACACTCTAAAGCATACGTTTTTTTGTATGATTATATTTTACTAACATTTCTGTATGGTTTTGCATGTATTGCTAGCATGAGATTATTTTTATTTTATTATCTTAATTTTACTGTCACTATCATATTTCCTAGACTTATTAGAATCAATCTTATGTAATAAAATAATTCAATTATTAATAAAATTTAATAAAATCACATAATTTAAATTCGAAACTATAAAAATTGTTCTTAGATTAACATACAAATAATTAAGTAATACGAGAATAAAGGTAAAAAATAAACATTAGAAACTTTAATTTAATTGAAATTAAATATGTATATATTTTTATCTTAATTATGATACATATATATGTGTGTTTGTGTATGTATAAATGAATGAATGAGTATATTTGATATTTGGATTAGAATGTATTCTAAAATTAGAATATTTTTTTACATAAAATAAATAATAATATTTGCGAAAAGTATTTTATAAAATAATATTAATTTCACTGAAAATACATAATTATATATTTTTATTAAAATGTAAATAATTCTTTTCATTAAATTTTCAACGATTATTCTTTCAGTACTGAAATGAAATTAATTAGTTTCTTCTACAATTAATTTAGCAATAAGACTAATGAACTTTTTCACAAATAATCCCTAGTAATTTAAGATTTTATTAAAGTAGTCAATATTTACTTAAACAATAAGTGATTATTGTGTTCTTTTATAAAATCTTATCACGTTGACAAGTGATTAATTTGTGAAAAAATAACAATGTTTATTAAATTTCTATAAAAACAATAAACGGGATAAAATAATAAATTAATAAAGATTAATATATGAAAAGCTTAATAATTTTCTAATTGATATTTTGAGGAATCATATTTATATATATATATATATATATATATATATATATATATATATATATATATATATATATATATGAATAAAATGGATGCAATATAATACAGACGTTTCATAGTTGCGAATATTTTTTTCGCAAATATTAATACATCAAACTAAATTAAGAAAACAACAAATACGATGTAGTTCATAGTAAATGTTTCTCTTTGAATTATTCAAACAAATATCTGTTTGGCACGGTTTCGATTGTATATGTGATAGGTGCAAGCCCCTGTCTACATAACTCACATAACTAGTGGATTAGCAGCAGATATAATTTCTATACAAAGACGAAGACACGACAATCCTCGTATTGTTGTCGGCGAAGTATTGGCTGCATCCGTAGCATTGACAGGTGATACCAACAATCTTGGCCTTGTAACAGCCCCTCCAATAAGGGTTGATTCACGAACACCCTCTTACCTACTGGATCTGCTTGCTTCGTAAGTGTGTTCTAACTATACTGACAAATTCATAATTCTGATCATTTTATATATAGTGCCATAAGATAATATTTTTAAAAATGTTTGTTGTAATTATTTAAATCAGTGAAATTCTTCCAGTTTTTTTTTATTATAAGGATTATTTTCAATCCATTTAAAATAAATTCTAATTGTTTATTTCCATTTTTGTGTATCCCTTGTTACTTTTTTCACTCTTATTTTATATTAGAAATAAATATACGAATGAAATTTATTTTCCAGTTATTATATACTTATTGAATATATTTATGTTATATTTTTTGTAAATAGTTGTAGTTTTTATTATTGTATTATAATAATAATTTATTTTATGACACTATATAAACAATTTTATATAGTGTATGAATAATAAATATATTTGGTTCATCATAAGTGCACTAAATAAATATACTAATATAAAGCTTTTAACATTGTGCGATGAAGTTGGTGTTAAAATATTACTAAAAATTTACTATAAGTTCATAAAATTACATCAAAAAATAACAAATAAAATTTATTTTAGTATTTTAATATAAACATCCTGGGTAAATATTTTAGATGTTTATTTAAATTTATTTAATGCTTATTTGAAAATGTATAAGAATGATTATTGGGTAAGAAATGTAAAGATTATTTTACAAATCAATTATTTTAAAAAAATAATATTAGAATTCACGAGGGTATTGTAAAATAATTATTACGTAAGATCGTATGAAGTTTGAAATGAATTTAATATAACTTTGATCGAATAGGGATGATCTACAATTGACTGGTAGTGATAACTGTACATTTACCGAAGAACAAAAAGAATTAGGAAAAGATGATTTTTCGAAAATACCAAATGGTGTAAATGGTATCGAAGATAGAATGTCTGTCGTGTGGGAAAAAGGTGTCGTACCTGGAATTATAGATCCCTCAAGATTCGTTGCTATTACTAGTGCAAATGCTGCAAAAATTTTTAACCTGTACCCACAAAAAGGGTGTATTGCAATCGGTTCTGATGCTGATATTGTTGTGTGGGATCCGACAAAAACGAGAACAATTTCGGCGAAAACACATCATCATGCAATTAATTATAATATTTTCGAGGTACATAAAACAAATCAATGTGTATTAAAGTGATGTTATAAAATGAAATGAAAATTGATTTTTTTAATTTCTTACAGGGTATGCAATGTCATGGCGTGGCTGAATATGTGATCATTAATGGTCGTGTTTGTGTCGATGAAGGAGAGTTGAAAGCTGTACAAGGTTTTGGAAAATATCTATCTTGTAAAACTTTCCCTCCATTTGTATATGGTGATTCGGAACCAGAATTCGAACATAATGATTTCGATAACAATTTATCTATACAAGTACAAGATTCTTTGACAATTAAAAATGGATCTCCGATACCAGCGCTAAGTCCTAGTCAACGAGAACAAATAGAAAATATGCCTACACTTCCGAATTCTGCTGTAAGCACGCCATCATGTAAGGGCCCCCGTCTCGAAGGCCAACGTAATCTTCAAGATTCGACATTTTCAATCAGCGGTAAATATCATTAATGTTATATAATTTTGGGAAACAACACTATCAATTTTAAAATGGTTTTTATCTTAATAGGATGAAATATTTTAGTTGAATAGTTGGGTAAATGTAATGAAAAATAAATGTAAAATATTGTTCTAACTCTAATTAAATAAATATCAGCATGATCAAAAAACAAATATAGTTACAATAATAAGTCTGATTGGATTTTTAACTATTCCATTTAAATTGAACAACAAAAATGTTTTAAAAATATCAACATTTATTTTATTGTAACTATATAGTTGGGTTAACTAACATGTTGGGACTTTCTCGATATTACAGAGGATGTCGATGGCGAAGATAGACGTTCATGTATTCGTGTGAAGAATCCCCCTGGTGGCAAATCATCTGGCGGGTTCTGGTAAACAGGGGTATTCATCGAAACGCAATCCTTAGCATTATACCACTGTCATACTTAACTGCCCACAACGTATCATGCTTCAATCAATGTTAATGTATATGTTCGCGCCAATATCGTGTCGACAATATTATTGTATATGTGTAGGGAGTGTATGTTTGGGGAAATTTGTCGAATTAAAGTACTGTTCTGATATTTAAATATATCATACTGCATTGTCAATATAAATGAATTGAATATCATCAGTACTCTTAAACAATAGAAAGCTATATTTACGTGTAGCGAAAGATAGTAAACGTTAATGTAACGATTATTTTTGCATTTTTTTAGAACAACTGCTAAATGCTTTGTATCCCCCTTTTTATTTGTGTTCTTCAGAATGAACAACATAAAAAAGCAACCAAAAATAATTTATATAACCGTAAATAATGTGATTGATGCGTATTTAATATCTAATTAAATTGATTTCAAAAGATAATTCATTCGTAGCTCGTACAATCGACAATTAAGTGTTTGTGGTTTTTGAAGAGCCTTGAAAAAATTACTGGTGTATTAGACCAGCTTTGCTGAAGATTATAAATGTATATCGGATACTTGTGTACACATATCTTAATTATATAGATATTTCGAATTTATTTTCTAACATAATTCAGTTCAAAAAATACACTAACAGTTAAATAGTTACAAATTTCATTTAATAACTATGTAAGTTTTAGTTGTATAGATTCATCAATATGTATAGTCATATTTAAATTAAATATTATTTATTTATTTATTCATTTTGTTGTCCATTTCAGTTTATAAAATCCACATAGTATATACATATTGTTATTATCAATAATTAAATCGCCAACGCTGCAAATAATTTTAAATATAGACTCAATAAGAAGCTAAAATTAATTCAAAAGCAAGTAAAATAAATAATATATATAAATATCAGGGAATCTTCATTAATATACATTTAAAATAGTTATGCTTGCTAATTTAAATTATATATATATATATATATATATATATATATATATATATATATATATATATATATATATACATAATATTTCTGTACAATTGAATTAATAGAAAAGATTTTTTTGTGAATTCATATAAAGTCATAAAATCTAAGAATTGAAATCATTCTCATTGTAAAAACTATTTGAATAGAAAAAGTGAACGCTTTTTTATATTTTTATCACTTTTAAACGTTTGCAGTAAATAGAAAATAGACGTTAATCTAACTGAAATATATATAGGCTATATTCTGCCAGCAAATATTTGTACAGAAATTTTCGTATTCATTATTTGCACAATTTTATAGCAATCAAAAATCATAAATGTTATTTTACTATCATCTCAAAAATTATTGTTTTATAAAAGTGACGTATCAAAATTTTAACAAAAAAATCGTTCATTTGATATAAAAAAATCAATTAATGTATGGTTGATATTGTTATTTTTTATATTTTTAACGTATTTATTTTAACTTTACATCAAGTAAAAAGTCATTAAGTAAATAATTAATTTTATACTGTTAATTATTTAAATATATTAGTACTTGATTATATACTACTATAAATTTTAAATACATTAAATGACAATTCAAATGACGATTGTCTGTCACTATTTCAGTAACAATATGAAAATATATTTACTAACATTTACTATTTATGTGTGTGTACTAATTAAGTCGAAATATTGGTACATAACAATATCATTGTGTTTATACCAGTTACCTGTCCAATGTTTTAAATAAAAACAATCATTTCAATCGAAATAATTTCTACCTTGAATAAAAATAAATCTTTGTTTGTTTCATATATATATATATATATATATATATATATATATATATATATATATATATATATATATATATATATGTAAATGATTTATTTAAACATTGGAGAAACTAATTTATACTAAAGTTAGATGTAATTGTTTGTTCAATTTGGTTAACGTATTTCTTTAAAGATTTTTTTATATGTTATGTTAACATTTTATTCAATAATTTCTTTGAATATATTCATTATTGTACAAATGGATGTAATTTTGCTTTAAAGCAACAACTCACATTAGCATGAATTAAGCAAATTCTGTATTTAAAAAATGCGAATGAGTTTAATGAAAAATCAATTATATTCTTTAACGGTCCATCAAGGGAAGAAAGAACTGATTGTAAATGAATGTGATATTATAATTAGTACAAAATAATATTGTGCTGGAATCTGAGCGTATTGGAAAGCATGTCTCTAAAATGTGGGATAAACAGATTATGTGAAGCAATTTTATGAACTTTTTACGAAAGTAGTATTGACCAAAGAAAAAGAAAACTTTAAAATTAATGCTTTGTTACACAAAAACGTTAATAAAATATATAATAAATTCTGTGAAAATGTTATTATTTCTCAAAAAAGAAATAGTTGTTAATTTACTTATTATGTGAATAGCACAAATCACATTTGCACGCACACTATTTTTAAAATAATTTAATTATTTTTAAATGGTTGCTTGTTAATTATTGTTCATGTATTCAGCATGTTTATTGTTTTTGTTATAAGCTTTATTTTTTTTCAAATGTTTCCCGTATAAAACAGATAAATATATTTTATGGCAATGTTCGGGGCTTGAAATTGAAAAAGATATTATGCCTATGGCTTTTGCATATTGGGGATAAAAATTTGATTCGAAAGTATACGTTATTTTTGTGTTTCAGATTGAATTACAATGGAAATTTCAATTAATTCATATTTGGTAGTTTTATTAATGGGATTTATATGTATTGCAAATTTCTAACAATATATGAAATATACATGGAGAGAGTATATATATATATGTATGTATATATTACTCCAAAATATTATTTAAACAAAGCATAGGTAACAAAGTTAAAACTTATCTTACGCATATAACAATTTACTTACTGTACTTCATTAAGCAAGTTTATATCGATTCTTTCATTTAAAGTATATATGATTGTTGTATATTTTTCATTTATATATTAAATATTAATCTTACCTCAATAATTGTGTATTTTATTGAAAATAGTGTACAATAAATGTCATCAATCTTGGAACTGATATTTAATAGAATTCAATATTTTTATTTTATTATTAAGACGTAAAATGGTAAGTAGCAGAAATTACGAGCCCACACATATTTTTATTTGCGTTTTTTATTATAACAGATAAAACATTAAATACGAAAAAATATCAAGCTAAATGTAATTCTGTAAATATGTCTTCATGTAAAGTTTTTTGTATTTTATTTTATACAATATTTATACGTTATTAAATATATAATTTATATTTGAAATTAGTAGATTGAATTGATTTGCAGATTAAAAATATAATTCTAATAAGAAACTAAAAAGGATTGTAATGTACGTAATATTTTTTTAAAAATTTTTATATTTTATCCGACGTTCATAATAGATCATGAATATTAACATCTTGTAACATAAAATAATTGTATATTATTTAATGCTTTTAATTATGATTTTAGAATCAGTGCTTTTATTATATTTTTCCAAGTTATTTTTCAGCATCTGTATCATTTTTAGATAGTAAAAAATATATAAAATATAACATGCACAAGAAAGTATAACCATTTATTATTGTTTCCTTGCGGCAGATTGCGAAGAATAATAAATAATTAAATATATTTATGTATTAGAATGTACATATGAACATATGTACATATATACTTATATATATATATATATATATATATATATATATATATATATATATATATATATATATAGGTTATAATATACATTGCGAAATTCAAAAGACCAGAAGGGGGAAGGGAGATACTTGCCAACCTAATATATATATATATATAAATATATAATTTAATATTTCCAAGAAACATTATTATTAATGCTGCCCATTTGATTATTATTATTAATTAATTTATGACGAAAAAAAACAAAATTGTTATTTAACAACATTTAATTAATTCAGTAATAAAATCTACTACACAACAACATATATTAATCGACGACGCTTTATAAACTATATTATATTATTATCGCGTAAGTATGAGATTAATTTAGTTAGTAAATAGATATATTAATAATATCACTTCGGTAAACTTCACAACAATATAATATATGTACGTCATGTTTATTTGAAAATGAACTTATTTTCGTACAATATTTGCCCGTCTTTCATCTCACACCGTTCAAAATTTCGGATGACGTACCGAATGACGCACATTTTCATTTTAATTCCCAGCCATTTAATTTGATATATTTTGTCGACTGAAAAAGCACAGATTTACGTCACTGATGATAATTAAATATTCACTGATTATCTATCTTTTATGACTGTAGTCAAAGGTCATAAATTTGTAATTCTGCAGATTCTATGCATACATACATACATATGCATATATATGTATTCATATCTACATATAGTAAGTTTATGTGCTATATATGTACATTAAGTACATGAGTATATATATTATTTTTTAAAAAATTGGATTATGACGTTAATTTAATTATTTATTAATTCTTTTACAATATTGAAATTTCTATTTATCATTTTATTTTTTTATTTATGTATATATTTACACATACACACACACACACACACACACACACACACACATATATATATATATATATATATATATATATATATACATTTTTTACAATAATCCATATAATTAATGCTTATTACAACAAATAATTTTTAAAAAAATTTAATAATCAACATTAATATTTTTTATACGTTTACTACTCAATCACTATAAAATAACGATTGATAAAGAAAAAAGATGTTTACGTTTTCAACACATTCAGTAATCTATATTTTATAATATGGTGAAATGTTATTCTAAATTATATTACATTTTCTTTTGCAATAGTAAATATATATATATATATATATATATATATATATATATATATATATATATATATATATATATCGAATTAATGAATTATTTTCAAACATTTGAAGTACTTATAGATTACATTATATTTTGTTAATTTTTATCAATTAAAATATTATTTTTAATTCATTGTCTGATATTGATATCGATTTTTAATTAAAAAATAATTGTTATAACTTTTATCTTTGAAAATTATAAATGCATTTGATTAAAAAAAAAGTATTTTTATTCATTATTTTTTAAATCATTGGCGTACTTTGTTTTTCTATCACGTAATTTTTTTATTAAATAGTTATTAAATATATTTGATTTTTTTATTGCATACTTGTTTCATGATTGTAATTTAAACCACATTAACGTTACTTTGAGATTTTTTGATGAGTCTCTCTCATTTATATCTAAAACTGCTTTCCGAATATCATTTTATATCACTTATCTAGCTTATCTTGCATTGATGATTAATTTATTTTTATTCTATCGTGACTGACTTATTTTATTTTATTTTTTTATAATTTTGGTAAATTGTTTTTCTACTAACATTTCAGAGTTTCGTATTGTAACTCTAATTCAATATTACAATCCAATTTCTGAAATTTCTGCAAGATTTTTTCGAAAATGTTTTGAGAGTTTTTTCTAAATAATTTGATTCTTTCAAAAATTGAATTCGTACGTTTGATATGTATAATGAAATTTATATTTAAATGATGAAAGTAGGCATGCTTTATTTATATTGTTTTATATTTATATAAAAAAATCTGATATTACGAAGAGATATAATAGATACTTAAGAGAACAAAATCGTTAAAATCTTTCGGGGTATGAAGTTAATCTACGGCTAAAGTATCTTGAAGAGAATGTTAGAAAAATGAGACTATTATTTGGCACAGTAATGAGAGAAATAAAACTAAGAGGATACTTTTTGAAACGAAAAAAGGACATTTATTTTAGAAGGAAACGATTTGAGATAGATGAGCAAGGAAGAAGTTTTTAAAGATATTATTACCTTTTTAATTTTTAGTATTTAATTTCAACAATTATTTAGTTGAAGAGTAAATGAATGTATTTTCTCTTATATTTAAAATATATTATTGATTAATTGATTTTCTGATAAAATTGACTAATAAATCATTAATAAGATCCGCAATAGTTAGTAAAAAATAAATATGTTTTCAATTGTAATTCAAACTTATTGGTAAACCGTAAGGATTATTTAATTTTTTATTGGGCTAGAGGGTGGTATCTTCAAGAAGTCTACTGATCTGATGAGTGGAATATACATTTTTTGATTTAATTGATACATAATTAGTTTAAATGAGATATTTCAAATCGATCAAAAAACTCAAAACTACTACGTCACAATGTGTATTATTGACATATTTGTGACGTTTCATATGACATCATTTCGGATTGCCAATCAGAATACTGACACAACACAAACGTCACTGGGGAAACGAGCCTATTGCGCGCCAACTTCGCAGATGTATAGTCGTGACGTCATAGACAATATCAATTCTTGCTCGACGACCATTTTGTAGAGGAGTCAACTGCAGTTCAGTACGAGCATTCTTTGTGCTCATATCGTGTACAGAAGTATCGTGAGTGTTTCTGTGTTGTGCTACCTAAACGGCTAAACCGTCTTACCTGTCTTCAATGTGTATGGCTCTAGAGGTGAGTAAATATACAAAGACTCAACAAAGTTGCTGAAAATATTCATGAATATTTGAAAATTTCTAATTGGACTAACAATAGTTCGATTGAAATAAAGTGAATATAAAACAAGCAGATGTTTTCAAGGTTGATATATGTATATATGAATATATATATATATATATATATATATATATAAATTAAATTACAATCTACCTATTACAAATGAACATCCTGTATAATTCAAAACATGTATTTCAACATTTTTCCTGTAAACCGCGACAAATTTCCGTAGAAAACATCCTTAATACGGCATAGTTTTGTATAGCATACACCCATCAATAAATATTACTGCTCATGTTATATAATCCATTCTTTAATGAAAATTTATTCAAAAATTGTAAAATTCTTAATATTGAACTTGTATTTTTCATTGAAAATCGTCTAATATACATTATAGTAAAGATAATTGTACTAATCGTGTGTATACCATAAAAATTCTCCGACAAGGACATACATAGATGAGTAAAATGTATTTATGTCAATAACAAGTAAATGTGGGTTTTGCTTTCACTTTGTTGCTTTGTGGATTGAATACGATACAAGTATACTTATAAAACCTACCTACCTGACCTACACTAGACATTTATTAATTTTGTATCAATTTAATTTTTTATTGATAAATTTATCGATATATTTCAGTCATTAAGCCCATTATTCAAGTAATTAATGTGTCACATGCCCAAACACGCACACACAAACATATATATATATATATATATATATATATATATATATATATATATATATATATGCAAAAATCATACATATGTGCATACTATTAAATTATATAAAAATAATTTCATTTCAATTAAAAAAAAAATAACAAATTTTCCCGCCTATTTTTAACAATATGTAAAATTTATTTATATGTAACATGTGTATAATGTATTAAAATACTTAAAAAAATATCTGAAATAATTGTATACATTTTACAATAGTATTTTAGAAAATGTGTAAAAGTTCATCAATCTACACTAATATTGAGTGGCACGTGTTTAAAATTATTTTTTGTTGTCACATTATGTAAATGAAATATATATATATTTTTACAATATTTATATCTAAATATACACACACATTATATATGTATGAAAACTAAAATATCATTTTAAATCTTGTTTAAATAATATTAACGAAAGCACATGGCATTGATCATATAAGTGTATGAAGATTAAATATATAAAATGCCAGTGTGATTATAAAACTGAAGGTTAAGGTTTGAAAAGAACATTTCCACATTGTATATTTTGTTTATATATATATATATATATATATATATATATATATATATATATATATATATATATATATATATATATATATATAAATACACACTAAAACTATCAATTTTTGTCATCAGAAAAATAAATAATTAGTTCAGTACGTTAAAATATAAAACGTGCACAAAAATACTAGCACATGTTGAATTGAATTTTCTTCATTGTATGTTTCTAATAATCATAGAATTTATAGAAATAATCTTTAACATTCAAAACAACCATAGAACCCCATATTAAATTATATTCAATTGTGCTAAATATTAAATTCAGTATTATACTTTCACTAAAGCAAACATTTACTGTCTTAAGTATACATATATTGCACTTATGAATCGCAATTGTTACTAACAATTACGTTATAATAATAATATTTAACAAAAAACAGCATGAAAATAAAAATTATTTGGAAATAATATACATAATTTTTATTATCGTAATAATATTGAAAGTTTTATAATATTTCTTTATAAAATATATGTATGTTGTAAAAATCAATTTTATACTTTCGCACAATATCCAATATTTTGTACACATAAACATAATGTTAAGAGACAAAAATAAAATTATAAAGTTTTCTAATTGAACATGTGACACGTACTACACGTGGACTCACGTATTCATTGTTGTTCTAGTTTTTATTTCTTGTAATAACTTCAATTATAACTTTATATATATATATATATATATATATATATATATATATATATACTTATCTATTGCAAAATTAATAATTGATTTTATTTATCTATAACAATTGTTTTAATTGATTTCCGTTAAATAACTTAATATAATTATCTTATAACTAATATAGCACTTTTAAGATACGAATGTTGAATTTTTTCCTTACTGATTACTTCATGGATCAAAGTGAATATTATTAGTATTTATTTTAGTAAAAGTCCGCTATTTAAAAATTTAGATGATCTTATTTACTTTCGAACAAATATTAAATATAATAATAAAATACAATAGAATAATACGTTAAAATATATTTGTTATATTTAAAAGAATTTCAATTCGATTATTATCAATCCTGTTCGTTTCTTTAAAAAGAACATATTTCTAGTCTTGTTTTCCATTAGTAAATTTATACCAGTTAAAATATGATATAATGTGATACATATTTAATATTTCTCTTAAGAACGTTTTGTTTTTCTACTATATTTTCTTGTCATTATATTTAATATAATTATTAAAATTTCTATTTACAAATAATGATGACATTTTAATTTGATATGATATACGAGTCGGTGCTATCTCCTATATCTTTTATATTTCATTACAGGGGATCGGTACTTTAAACATAGTTATGCCATAAATCGATTCATAAATATACGTCTCTAACACAAAATATCTCTTTTTATCAACATGATGTGTTTATCTAACTCGTACAGTTTTCATCCAGTACATTATTTGCATCGATATAATTGTTTGCATGTTACATATTACAATTTAGCTTGCGTGACGTTTGAAAAACTGTTTCCTTATAGAAATAAAAATAAGATTCTCTGTTGTGTATTCGTCACGATTTATATATTTGTGCCATTATTTTATTGGAAATATGTCGTTTAAAATATAATAGCAATGTCTACAAATATATCCATAATACTTCCAACTGTTGTACATATTCTATTTTAAATGTATTCAATTTTTCCACGATCTTTAGAACATTAAAAAAGTATCCAGTTTTTCTTAGTCAGAATTGTTAATTTAAAAATATAATAGCATACTTAAATCGTGTTTTTATTCGTATTTAAGTTTTTATATTTTTTAAATTAAAAAAGTACACAATTTAGTTCAACTGTTCAATCCAAATATAAATAAATTCGAGTAAAAGATTTTATTTTTTACAATCGATTATTCATTAACAGTATCAAAATAATGCAGAAAGTACGTATAAAAATCATACTTTACTGAAATTGAGATTTATCTTTGGATAAGTATATCTACAGTACTACTTGTCTGATTTTATAAGTTTTAGTATATTTTTTCCTCCATTCAGGTTAATCAAATAATATCAAATCAGCTTATAATAAATTTCACTTATTTAAACATTATTAAAAATTAATATATACTTATCAAACGATTTTTCAAATAGCCTTAATTTTGTAATTCCATTAACTCTTACTTAGTTGATAAATGAAAATTAATTCTACGTAAATAATAATCTTTAATATGTTTATGTGTATATAAGTATAGATAACAATTATCAAAAGGTACGAATAAATACATAATCTTCTTTATGAATTATTCTATGAATTTTATGTGAATGTACTTCAATTTACAGAAAATTATTTATATATATATATAATTCGGTATAAATAGATTTAGCAGCTGTATTTAATAATAATATCTTCGATTTTATATATATATGTATATAATGACATGCTAGAGAAAGTAATAACAGTCAAACAACCACAGTTAATTATTTTAAGTGATAATTAATAGAGGAATTAATTTTAATTAGTACTTTATACACATATATATTTAAAGTATGGTTTTATGTTCATCAAGTTATTAACATTTTAGATTGAAATATGATTCGAAATATATATGTGTGGTTTGTATATGTGTGTATTTATGAGAATCTTAAATGAGGCGATATTGATTTCGGTTTTGTAAACCTCCAATTATAATTTAACAACCTTGTCATTAATATGAGAATCCACAATTCCTTGAAACCAGTTCTATAAAAAAAAACATCAAATACAAAATAATACGTTATCTATTGTACAGAAATTTTATTGACTAGTTACCTTTGTAGCATTACGAAGGATTTTCTTAAAAGCATATCTCTTACAAAAGAAACATTTTACAAAAAAACAACATGACTACATTCCATTGAATACCATGTTCAAGGACATCATTAGAATATACCAGGTAAAAATATGTACGGTAAATTTGAACTTTGCGTGGTTGATTCTAGACAATTAAGTAATTTAGATAATCGCAATTCCGTTATTTCCACAATGGTACCTACAAATAGTAATGTTCGTAGCATAAATCTATATTTAAATGGAAAGTATTAATTTATTTAAAATATATGATCTTCCTTCCGTAATATTGCAATTAAAAAGCATTACCATTATATTCTTTCCAATTTATTTTTGCAGTCATATTTACTTATAAATACTAATTTTTACAACAATTAATCGAAATATATAAATACATCTTATAATAATAGATATTCATACTTTCTTTATAAAATAAGAACTCAATAACTGATTGAATGATACTAATATTTTAAAATTATGTATAGCATATAAAAATTAATTATAGTTTGTTTCTAGCCACAGTACCTTTAAATCCAATAGTAGCTATAAATTTCTAGTTATAGTAGCTTTAGTTCAATAACCTTTAATAATATTTCATTCTGCATCATTGTAAACTATATATAAGTTTTAAAGTATTTATTTTCATTTTTTTTTTAAAAAAAAAATAGCTTCAAATAATCAATTTGCATGCTCATTGTTGTTATTTATATTTTTGCTATTCATACTCGTAAATATTTAATTTGTTGTTATATTATTAAAATATTTATTTTATTTTTTATAAGTAAATTATCACTGCAGTGTGAAAATTGAATTTGGTATGCTGTAGAATTTTGTATTGTTTATAAAAAAATATTTTATTTTGAAAAACTTGTTATAAAACAACACATTTAACAAATTGTATAAACAATGAAAATAAAATACACATATGATTTATGTTACAAATATATAACTATTCTTTTTAGAGAATGAAATTTATTTTTAATTTATATAAATGTAAAACAAACATTCAAAAGAGTATAGGAAAAATACCTCTAAAAATCAACTTTATTCCATTTTTCACTTCCAGTAATTAGGACAATATAATCAAATAACATAAATGAATACCTTGACATCGAGTTACTAGAAAAATAGGTCACGATTTCAAATCGACCATACACTGTTATATGGTATCTTTCATTAAAAACGACTTCAACGAAATCCGTTTTTATTTAAAACGAGTGTGTAAATGTCAACGATGTTATAAAATAATTTCAATAAACAATAAATAGTCATATATAAAATACATATGATTACTGCGAAATCGTTAATAAAACAGTACAATAAACAAACAAGTACTTTATAATTTTATTTGATGAATTTTGTAAAACACTTTTGTCGTTTATTATTGACGCCAATTGAAAATGTTCCATTATTTTTCAACTAATTGGTATTCGTCTTTTGATTATTTCCGGTCGGAGGGCAAGGCTATAATCTGTCATAAAGGTCATCGTCACAGACATATACTATTCATTCATTACATTGATAATTTGTGATAATTATCATTTAATGTTTAATTTTTCCCAATGTATTTAAATGTTATACATTGAACGTTTATTATCGTTACATGTTCAATCTTGCAATAACATTTTAATTCATGTTAATTAATCTTTTGTGTAATGATATATGTTTATTTTGTAACTTAATTAAAGGTGTAAATGTATATGACATATCATTGACGTTAATTTGTAAGTGGTTATTTTATTACAATGATGTTACAGTCATATATAATAAATACTTTGATTTATCGCTTACAAGCAATATATTCTTAAGTATGTATAGACTTATAGACTTAAATACAGTTTTTAATGTCATCTTTTTAAAGTAAATGATATTAATAGATTTATTACATTCTATGATATTAATCCTATATTTATCATTGCTTATTCCTAATACCCATTTCAAATTTCACAAAAGATTTTTTATACATTTCACATTTAAACACTTGAACTAATTAGAAGATGTGTATATTAACTGTCAGTGATAGGAAAATATCAAAAACGTTCTAATATCAAAGCGGGGAAATAACGAAATCAGTTCGGCGCGGACTCGTTGCACTTGTACGCACCGATTAACCAAACTTGACCGTAATATTCATGTTGATTTTTCAAAATATAAATTTCAATTTTAAATATTGAAAAGAATTCAAAATGTGTTTATTAAATATAATTTATAACAATTGAAAATTTTAAGAAAAGAATATATATAATGCAATTTAATTATTGTAAAAAAGTCAATGTTATTTCTACATTATTGGATTCGATTAATTGTGTACATTTGCAAAATATTCATCTATAAATAGATATTGTATATGCAACTAATTGATGTCAATTGCTCGACATTATTTTCTCAATTTTCTTATATGTAAATTTGTCTAGACAGACTCTTATGTTTTATTTATATCATCTGTAAAACATCTATATAAATTTACAATTTAAGTTACGTTGAATTTTATACGTTGTATTTAGCATTTTATACATGCACATTTTAAGTGGTTGAAATATATTCGTCTAAAACTGAGAATTAGTTACAAATAATGCTACTGATTAATGTTTACTATAAAATAACGAACATTATTTTCATTGTTGCCTTGAATTAAAAATGATATATAAATTCAGTATCATTTATAATGAAATTGACTGCTTAAAAATAAATTTAATTTGCAATATTTTACATTGATATACTAGCACACACTGAATCGTAAAAGTAATTAATTTATCTGTATATTTCTGTTTCTATTAGCTGCTATGATTTTTTTATAGATGTTATGATCTTTTAATGAAGTTTATTATATATATATGATATAGAAAATTAATAGCTGTCAATATACATTTGTAATTTATTGAACAAACAATTCTTGTTTATTTTTTAAAACCTATTTCAATTACAAGTAATAACTATCGTCAAACACTTCCTAAACGTACTACATAAAAGATAATTTTCTTTAAATGAAAGTTACAAACGTAGTAACTTTAAAAAAGTAAGTAAAATAGTTTAGTAGAATATATATTTCACAGCTTGACAAGTGTTCAGCTGTTTTCTTAATAAGCCTACGCAAATGATTACATTGAACTTTGACAATACGAACAGGTATTGTTAACTGGTCACCAACGTTATCCATATAAATTTGCGTTCGCCACTGTATGT
Source organism: Neoneuromus ignobilis (assembly GCA_029203775.1). Lineage (NCBI taxonomy): Eukaryota > Metazoa > Arthropoda > Insecta > Megaloptera > Corydalidae > Neoneuromus > Neoneuromus ignobilis. Next base: position 10,689,241 of record CP092097.1, read on the forward strand.
GGCTGAGACGTCTTCTCTCTCTTTCGATCTCTTTCTACTTCTATTCCCTCTCACTGAGTCCCTCCCTCTTCCACCTACTCTGATATCCCCCTGCGTACAATAATTCGTTCTCCTCTCATTCGGTCAGTGAACTTTTCATGTGACGATCGTTACATTTTAGGGTTGGCATTGTAAGAGTAACCCGAGTTTCTAGTATACTACGAGGGTTACTCAGGGGCTCATCCAATGCAATGTTTCCATATATAATCATATATCAATAGTTTGTCTATATTTTCAAATTCATCAGCAAATCCATATTTTCTCAGTCGAAAAGAAATAATCAAAATAGAAATTATTTGACAAAATTCTAATATTATACTCAATATATACGATATTATATATATATATATATATATATATATATATATATATATATATATATATATATATATATATATTTGTGTGTGTATGAATACATCTAAAATCTTAACTATTTATATTGTACAAATGTATTTATTATTTGATCAATTTGTACTGAAATACAGACAAAATAAAAATATTACAGATGACTCAGTGAAAAACCCAATTGGAATTAACTATGAATATTTTTGTATGTCATTAAATATTCGTTTCGTAGAACTGATTCAGTTTTGAAATTATTTTTGAAAACATCTCTAATTTCATTCCAGTATTTTTATTATTTAGAAGTTATTAATTAAATTTTTTTTTTTTTTGATAAAAATGATCATCAATATAAATTTAAATTCATTTACACATTTATCTACACAAAATTATTCGTACTACAGTAAATGAGTAAAATAAAGAAATAAAAAAAGATTTTTTTTACCTTAAATTGATATTTGAATTATAATTTCAATCTTCTTTTGTGCTCTCTGAAATATTATTATTGTTTATTGTTTCTATAATCAATAATCATTTTCCAAAAAAATACCTTTAATAATAGGATACTTTACATTCAGATATAACAACAGTCGTCAAAAACGACGATTTATAAAATCCCAGTACAGTGATTAATAGAAACTATTATGCTATTCTTGTCTGATTTGCACGTCACTATGACTAAAACAGCAAACACATGATTATAATGATATATTATATTATTTTAACGTGCATTAAAATGAAGGAGATTTAATATACAATTCTTATTTCACAAACAGCACACAGTACACACATACATATCGCTACTTTAGTTTACATCTGTGTTTATATAAGTACAATGATGTGATTATTTATACCTACAGTGAATTTTGGATATTTTTATTATTATTATTATAACAAATATTATTAGTTTTTTAATGATATTTACAATGTTTTTATGTAGATATTACTACTGTTTATTTGATGTTTGTAATATATGTTTGTTTTAATAGATTAATTTCTTATATAAAATGTTGTTAACTGAATAAATAAATAAATATATAAAAAATACAATTATGAATTTAATTAAAATTTATATTTATCTAATACATTTTTTAAATAGCATTTTTATGTATTGATAAAAATCAATGAAAGAAAATGTTTTCATTTTTAAATTAAAAATCGTAAAGAATTGTTTTTAATTGAATATTTTGTAATTTTAACATTATCTTTTCTATACAACTATATGTACACACACAAATATACTATAATATTTATCGATGTTTATAAGTATGTAAGCTAATAAAATATGTACGTTAATTGTAATTTGAAAAATAAACATGTATTGTTTAAATTAACAACTAATTCAATAGATTTATACAGATAAACATTTTGATTTAAGAATCACTATTCTAGAAAATAATCGAAGAAAATTGGTATAGTTGAAATTATTAAGAAATTGTAAGACGATGGCAAGTTTCCATCCTATTAATTCACAAAAAAAATTACAAACTTGCCAAATAGATTCTAATAGATAATGCCTAGAACAAACTTGGCAGGTGGCGTTTGTTTAAATTTATATATTTTTGTTTATTTACGAATTACTAGAAATGTTTAGTAGTGACAGAATGGTAAATATGACCAACTACTAAGAATAGTAACATTCAATGAGTCTCGTTCAGTTGATATAAGTTGACATTTGGTGCTTATATATATATATATATATATATATATATATATATATATATATATATATATATAATGTTTGAAATCGTGAAAAAAATGCATTGACTTTAAATATTATTCTAAAAAAGAAATTAAAATAATAAAATATAAATAACTGAATTACAAAGTTACTGAATTCGTTATTTATTGTTTGTTCAACAACGAAACTTTATTTTTCATGAAAACGCGCACGTAGACAAACAAAATCGCTTTCATAAGTAGAAATCCCCTTCCCGCATGTCTGCAAGTTTTCGTGCTTGCCTTTGAGCGTGCCTATGACCGACGCCTTTATCCCACGGGTTCATCCCACGCCCAAGCGCCGGGACGTCTGTACTCCACCACTACTTCTATACATGCCTCCCCTGTTTTCACTCAACCAATCCAAAATGACATGACCTGCGTTGTATCATGCTGTAGACAAACTCTTATATTTGTACACACTTGTCAGCTTTAAGTGCAGCACATACATAAGCTAATTCCAACGTTTTTAAATATTGTCGGTGTGAAAATGACCAACTATATATTTTTAACTATCGTATAATTTTCTAGAAACAATAAATATTAATTTGAACATTTTTAATTCTAATTAGTCAAGAATATTTTATTTTTTATTTTTTAAATACTTATTTATTTGGTTTCATCAAAAACCATGTATGGGAAACCACAATTGTGATAAGATAAGACAGAATTAAAATAAAATTCAATCTATAAAATATTAAAAATTTCATCTTTATTTAAATATATACAAATTATATATTATTTCGTTTATTATTAAATTGTCTAAATAATAATGGAGAAAATATTTTCGTATATATGAAATTAAAATATATGTAACAATATTTTAACGTTTAATCAAAATATTTTCAAATAATAAAAATGATTACATTTTTATCTTTTCATACAGAAAAGATAAGTAAGTTCTCCCAAATATGAGGTTTAAATATGTCCTTCCAAAATATCTTAAAAGTACGAGTATTTAAGTAATCTTAAATTTAACAAATCATTGCACTTACTTACTCATAAAGCTTTTAATCATACACAGTAATGCACTATCAGTTGAAGTACTTGAATATTTTTCTAAGTATGTCATATTTTCTAAATATTTATGTTTAATAATAAATGTAAATAAAACTTAGGTTTTTGGCACTTATATAAAAAAATGCAAAATATTTTTCAGGATATATATATATATATATATATATATATATATATATATATCCCAAATGAATATCATCAATCTACTCCGAATGTGAACGATTTCCTCCGAAGATGAACGATTGCAATTGCGGAATGATGTTTGTTGAAATATTCACAAGTCCATAAATTGCAATCTTCGGAGGTAATTGTTTACATTTGGAATAGCATGGACATTAATGACGTTACTTTTGCAATGGAACTATTTTATATAGAGAGGGATAAAGAAATTTCGTTATTGAATTTTCTCGAAGTTTTCCAAGAATTACTGAAATACACATTTGATGACATTGAAATGAATAAAAAATGGAAAAATGAAATTTTCAAGCAGACTTTTCGGACAGTTTCATTGTATTGGAATTAAAACTAAATGCGCATCAGAATACCAATCTAAATAAACATCGTTTACACGGAACCATTAATATCTAAACGTTTTATTTTTTATTGCTTATTTACATTGTGAAACAGAAGTAAGTCAGGTTGACGAGTGAACCAAATAAATGGCGAATCCCTCTTGTATTCATACATACATACACATGTATATATATATATATATATATATATATATATATATATATATATAAATAAATAAATAATTATCTGTGAATTTTTTTATCAAATATTTAACCAATACGATTATGAAGTAAAATAGATAATAAAACTATTAAATAGGTAAATGTTTTTCATTCTAAATTATATACTACATTATGTACTATGCATTTTTTTATACTAATTAATTCAAAGTTCAATAATATGTTGCCTAAAGAACAATCAATTATTTATCACTTATTTCCATTCAACACCCACAAATCTTATGTCTGTGTCCCATCTCTCTATGTGTTCCTTCTTGAACTTGTTTGTCTTCAAGTTCTAAATCAATAATTACTATTGTCCATAAGTGGTCTTTTCTTTTTCCTATAGAACAGACACAATTCCATTTTAAACTTTTCATTAATATTCGTAACTTTTCATCGCTTTCGAATCGAATATATATATAAATTGCTTTAATTTTATAAATATTGAAGACCAGATTATTTTAAATGAAAAATCAAATTCTTGGTACAAGAATATCATAAATTATAAAATTTATAAAGAAACTTGAAAATAATAATTAAATTTCAATAAAAATAAAGCATATTAAAATTTGTTTTATAAATATTTTGTATAATACAATACAAGGTAATAAAAAATATAATTAAATTATTTCTACATTTGTAATGATAAATTTATTATTAATAATTGTTTTTTTAAAGAAAAATACTTACTTGCCCTAAAATATATAAAATAACATTTCAGTTACACTGTATTTAATTTATATTCACGTGCAATGCAAAATTATTTGAATTGTGAAATTTCTGATGAAAGACTATAAAACTTTGATGAAGAACAATACAAATTTAATAAGAAGTGATTATTAATAAGACAATTTTTTTTATTAACAAGGAAAATGTGTTACTTAATTTGAATAGTTATAATTGACCTCAGTTTCATAATTAAAGTAGCAGTTATAATTTTAACATTGGTCAAGCAGAACGTGTTTTTCGCAGCATAAACAATTATTCGATTGTTCGAATCTTGTTTTAAAATGTAAAAATATTTATGAATTTTTAATTTAATTCGTTTCTAAATTTTCAAGCATATTTGTAAGTAATATATTATAATAGAAATGTTATATAAATTTAAGTAGTTTTAACCATCTATGACCTATATTCAATCAAAAACTGTTTGTGTATTTATTTGTATACGTGGGTGTATATATACACATATAATACACACATACACACGCAGACATAATAGATATGTGTTTATTTCACTATAGGTTTTTGTATTTTTCTTGATATAGTAAATAATAATTCAAATAAATTCTTTTATTTATTAAAATAATTTCTGATATTTTTTTGTAATAAACATATGCCGCAAAAAGGTAATTATACTTATTAATTTTTATAAAACTTTATTTTTATTTCAAAATAATTATAAATTTCATATATAATTAGAAATTCCAAAAACATACTTTAATACTATGAATAATACTGTTTTATAATTGAATCACTATCAAGTACCACAGGATATTGTGAGCATTTAATAATAATTTATTATTCATTTTTTCGTTCATAAAGTCATATAATACAAAGAATTTGATTATACTTAAATGTTAAGATAATGGAATTATATATATATATATATATGTGTGTGTGTGTATAAAAAAGTGTATCACTCGAAATAAATATCAAAGTTCATTACTAATTTCTATAGTCCATGTTCGTTCAAGGGCTTTATTTTTGAAAATATCCTAAGCTATTTTTAAACATATGATTTTCACATACATATACACCATGTACATTTATTTTTTCAACGTGTATAATGAATATAGATGTGTGTTGAAACTATGAAGAAAATTGTATATTACTGTATGTGCCAAGTTTTCTTGCGTATCTTGGCTTCATAGAACTAAATCGTTCACGTATACGTTTTCATATATTCATTTTTGAAAGCCAAAGATTGTAAATAAGTATGTACGTGTGTGTATACACACACATATATGCACACACACCACATATATATATATATATATATATATATATATATATATATATATATATATATATAAATAGATTGTAACGCATGTTAAGTGCGCTATTTTTATTAAAGTATTTTAATGTTTTTCGTACATTCAATTTTTTTATTGGGACTTTACACTTGATAATATTCCAAATTACTGTAATGTTGAAATTATTATAAATTTGTATCCGTAGATGTGTGATGCGTACATATGTTTATATATGTATATATATATATATATATATATATATATATATATATATATATATATATATATATATATATACACACACACACACATACATACACACATATATGTGTTTTATATACGTATTCATAAAACAATTCATCGTATTTTGAAGTATGCATAATACGTAATAAAATTGAAATGTTGCAATTAGATTAAATAATACCTAGATTAATTATTGTTTATGATAATAATCTAACAGATATTTATAATATCTGAAAAAACTACTTATCAATAATGATTCATTTTGTTTTTAATTAACTGCAGTAAATACATGTTTCTATCTCAATTTGCACTTGAACGATTGTTTATCAAATAATAATTGTATATAGAAAAGATTTTTTAATGAAATGATTTGTGAAACATTGATATTATATATATATATATAATTTATAATTTTGCAATTTCTCAATTTTGAACAATTTTCATAAATTTCTTCAATTAACATTTGGAAATTCTTTGCGTATGTAATACATATATAATGAATAAAAAAACACATCAATCTATTACAAATTGTAAATATAGAAATAGTATGAATTTAGTTTATTTTTTTAATGCAATTAGTTAATATTATCAATCAATTAAGTTAGGAGGCATACGACGTGATAAATTTTTTATTACTTATTCTCATCTTATTATAAAGTATAAAAACAGCAGGAAGAGTCAATTGTAAGTTAACTGATATTTCCTGTATGCTAAATAAACAAGTGTAATTGCATCATATTTTAAAATATTCTAAGCATTAAAAAGTTTCATATATATCAGACTGTCATTTATCGTGCTACGCATTTCAATTACATAAAAATCGTAAACATTTGCATACGAATTTCTACTTTGATTTGAAAATAATGAAAAATATAAACATCTTAAAAAAGATCATTCTATTTTGTACATAATTACTAATATATTTATTTAAAAAGAAATACATTTTCTGAGTCATGTAAAAATTTGAACAATTTTTTTTAATAATTAATTCTGGTTTCTAATGTTTAAACTACTTAAAACGTGAATTATTTCTACAGAAAAAGATATTGTATGAAAAATATTCTCTAGTTTTATTTTTCTTATAAAAAAATCTGAATTGGTAAATATTTATATATAGAAAAAATTATTGGAATTTGTTTGAAATGATATTATTTTTTATAAAAAGTTGTTTTTTTATGTATATATACACATATATTTCTTAAAATAATAATCTGTCGTTCAAGGTTAGAAAACCAAATAAAAACATACTTTCGTATAAAAATATTATATTATATGAACAGGATATTATATGTTTACTAAGAATTTTCCAATAAAAAAATGGCAATTACAGAATTGTCAATATCTTTCAAAAAATTAAATACTATGATAAAAATCGTATGTACGAATTTTATTTTGATTTTTTTCTATATATTTACACAAAAAAAAATAACAATTTTATATGTTGTGATAAATATATATATTGTAAGATAAAACCTTGTTACTATTTATCATCAATTTATATATGTTTTCAAAATTTAATAATATTCTACGCAATGAACTATTGTAGAACAAAAATATCTAATAGTAACATTTGTAAAAATATTTTTTCATTATAGTGGTATATAAAAATAAAACACATTGATTGTATATTTTTTTATTAGTGATGCAGTTATAATTTATAAGCTGTAATTATATTTCATTTATATATATATATATATATATATATATATATATATATATATGTGTGTGTGTGTGTGTGTGTGTGTGTGTGTGTGTGTATTAAAAAAAAAATCGTATTTCATTAAAATAATTATTCATTCTATTTGATCTGTTTATTTACTAATAATCTATAATTTAATGCGTTCTTAAATCTGTTCCTTTCTGACAAATACATTATTTAAGAACGTTATTTTTCACAGAAAATAAAAGTTAGTGTTTATTTTATTTCATTTTTAATTAATAAAATTACAAGCGTTAAGAAATGATTCTGTATATTTAACAATCTGTAAGGTGCATAAAACGGGGATGACATTTTAAAATACGAACAAGAAATGGTCAATGACCTCTTACAAGTGAATCAGTAATAACAATCCAATGATATTAAAAATGTTTGTATAATATATCCTGGACAATAACTGTATATTTCAACAGTAAACATCATGTAGATATATCATTTCTATTTACTTGCAAATTTAAAACCATAAAATTTCAAATAAATTCAAATCTGTTCCAAGAATTTTAACATTCATTTGATTGATACATGGGATTGTTTTCTTATTAAAGTAGATGATTTTATATAAAATTGCGAGAAATGAAAAAAAAATATAATTCGTTTATAAAGAAAATAATTTTAACTTGAAAATAATCTTTTATATGAAATAAAATCTTATCGGTATAAAAATGACCCAGTAAGTAAGTGTTTTGAAATGTTTATAATACTCAAAGCTGTGTTTATAAGAATTCGATTATTAAATTTCAATTAGATTTTTCAAATCTTAAGTAATGTTTCTTACACGTGTAAAAAAACAAACATTTTATTAGGCAATCATAGAAAAAAATGTGTATTTTTTCATCACTCGTTTCATAACAGTTTCTGAACACTTGAATCTGAAACGAGAAGGTCATTATCACCATCACCTTTTTATATACGAACGAATCGCTTAATATAAACGCATTTAGTTCAAATAATAGACATTTAACACACACATGTGTACATATGCATGCGCACACACTTGCATATATTTTGTATTATTTATACATACTGCTTACATCGACATAAGTAGTCTTCCTTCATGTTCTAAGAGTCATTGCAATTTTCGCAAACCACATTTATTATATTTACACAAATTTCTCCTAATAGTTACCATAAATTTTGTATAATTATTCATTTTAGAACTCAAAAAGAATATGTTTTTAATGCACTCTTTCTTCATTCATTGAAAATTGTAAAAAAAGTTCACATGACAAAATGACAATTCTTTTATTTATTTTGCACTGTTGCTATTACTAAACTTTGGTAACGTAATTATAATTACTCATTATGTCCAATAAATTACAATTACATTATAAAAAAAATCAATTACACGTAACATATATATTTATGTATATATATATATATTATATATATATATATATATATATATATATATATATATATATATATATATATATCAACAATGGATTCATTTCTGATTAGCAATATTGGCAGTTTATTATTCTACAACTCTACACAGTGTATATAATGCTCAAAATTATATTTTTCAAAAACTACTCTCGTTATTTTTTGAGTACGAAACATGTTTTAAATGAAATTTCTCATTTCGTCAAAAAAAAATATTGTTATAACAGTAATTAACATTTTATTTGTTATTTTTATGTGTTAGTCTTACAGATGTTTTTAAAAACTTTCTCTATTTTAATGACTTTAATTAATTGATGTAGTTAAAGAATAGAGTCAAAAATTGGATAGTAATATTTTATTAACATTTATTAACGAAAAAAATTGTTTGAAATATACAAATAGCTGCACATATTTAAACGTATTTATTTATTTTTTAAAAAAATGACTGATTATTTAAAATAGGCTTTAAATAAGACAACACAATATTGAAAATCTGTGCCAATGGTTTACCACCACTATATTGCTGTAATATTGCTCGTGAAAAAAGGTCGTCCTCTAACAAAATAATACAGAACTATTTGGCTTACATCTCGCACAGCTATTTTCAAACTTTGACTCGACAGTGTCACATCATATTAATTTTGTTGTAGTTGCGTTTGTCTTTTTTCCAATTTATACACGGACTGTATATATTTCACCTGTATATATTATATTTATTTCGTTTTCCTTTCTATTGAGAAAATCATTTGCCAAATTTATGTCCCGAATGGTTGTAATTAATAATGTTATCTTCTTTTAAAAGATAAAGTATATGTGTTTTTTGAACTTTGTAGTGCTTCAGTAAATAAGGCTTAACTGAGTAAATAAAATTGTAAATAAATCTATATATATATATATTATTTTATATAAATCCAAGTTATTGATTACTCATTTTAATTAAAAAAGATAAATTACAAAAATGTGATTTTCGAAACTTGTTTATAAATAGTGGTAATTAATACAAATGTTCGTTAATGAAATAAATTATTTTATATTCGAGGAAATTCTCGTTTATTCAAATTTTTGTAAACAGACTTTTTAAAATTAAAATATTGAAAACGAAAAAGTGTTAATACTTTGTAATATTTCTACGTCTTCAATTTATAACTATAAAGGTAAACTGCCTTTATACTGTTACGTTATTGTTTTCACAATTGAATATATAAAGAAATATGTTAAAAAGTTATTTAAATTCATATTTATACAACTCAGTTATTATTTATCTTTATTTATCCATGACAACTGTATGCTTATTCAAATGTATTATTAATTGTTAGGAAATTCTTTTTTAAATTATTCATTGAAAGTTAATAATAAACAAATATTCTGTAATTAGTCATTAAATATAAATTTATAATAACTGAATTTAGTGTGTTTTCAAATTATTTTTATGAATACCATTTATTATTTTGTAATAATTTTGAAGACAATACAACATATTCTCAATATATATTTAATTTAGATTAATATATTTTAATTTAAAAGATCTTTCGTTTTTTACTAGTATTTAGTTAAAAATAGTTTATTAAAAATACATTGTTATTTTTAATTTTATTTTTGTTTCTTATTTGTTTGTTTGCAATGTAACAAACAAATTATTTTTAAATACGAGAAAAACATGGAATTTAATATCACCCTTTTAATTTGATTTGTATAATACCGAAAATATTTCTTGAAAAATATAATAGAAAATATTTAGTTTTTTTAATATTATGAAAACTTCATATATATATATATATATATATATATATATATATATATATATATATATATATATAAAAGAAAATATTTTTTGTCAAATTTCCAAGTTTAATTTTGGGAAAGTAAATAGTATTCAGAAAAATAACATACTTTAAAAACATCGGATTATTAATAAAAAAATCATTTTAATTTTAATTTTTATATACACATATTCATTAAAACATACATACATTCATTCATACGTACATACAATTATACATACATACATACACACATCACGCATACACACACACGCATGCATACATAGTGTTGCCCGCATACGATGTGTTAAGATTTCAAATTAATTCTTGAAAAATAGAACTAGATCTTTAAATATTTTTTTTATTATTCTTTTTTTAATTATTCATAATTATTTATCTCAATTCCTTTTTTAATTTTTGTATCGATTTTCTTGCAGAATGAATGTTAATGAATGGAACATATTGCGACTAATATTGTTAATTAATAATTAACTCATTCATTTGTGTATTATTCAATAACTAGTTGTACTATTAACTAAGCCTCGCGAGTCGTATATGCCCCACTGAATGGATTTTTCGTTCAGGCTATTTGATTCTATCGCTATTAAATGACCATTATCAAAATACTTTGTAATATCTTTAATTAATGCGTAAATTTTATGTATAGTACAATTATTACATCGTAGATCACTGATTTCCGGCATGATATATGTCGATTTGTTTTTAAACTTTTATTTCTCAAATTGTATTTTCTAAAAAAAAATTATAGGATTCGATAACGTGAGCCGTATACAACCAACGCAATATTAACGAAAAATCATCAAAAATTGTCCCGGCACGAAACTTGTTAAATTATTTTTTTGTTTACCTTCTATTTCACCTATATAATATAAAACATTTTAATTACTATTATAGCACTTTAATTGCAAAAGAAATTGCCGACGAAATAACATTCCTTAAATTGCAAATTGTGTCAATTTATATTAAATTAATTTCATATATTGAAATAGAGTTAATATATTTAACATAAATGAATCATTCACTCCAATTAGATTTTAAAATACAGATTTTATAATTCGAATGTTTCAGTAATATATCCATCTTATTTAATCTGGTCATTAAAATAGATTAAATATTTTCAAAACAGTTTATAAATCATAATCAAATTACATTATCTGTGTGTTTGTATATACATAGATCTAAAAAAAAAATAATTGGAATGTACTGGAAAAAAAAGATTGAATCAGTTGAAGTAGACAATTTTTGGAGATCCTTCATCCAACAATGGATAAAAGAAGCTGATACTGCTACTGGTCTACATATATATACACATACATACATATGTATGTGTAATGTTTATATATATATTTATCTAATCAAGTATTTGTTTCAGTTCCTTGGTGAGTCTGTTCTCACATACATGGAGTTTAAGTTGGACAGTGCAGAATACTGCCAAGCCCAACACAAATAAGCTGCTTTGCTGTTTGCTGGCACACCTGTCACCTTCGTAGCATTGTCAAATCACTTCCTAACTCATCTGTATTGTCCATCACTGTTCGCTCATCGGATTTACTGCTTACTTGGAAAGGTCTTGACTCGTAGCACTCTTCGACTCTCTTCAACCTCTGCAGGGATCGGAACTCAAGTTCTTTATGTTCGCTTGCGGTGCCAAAAACAACGTAATCAATGTTATTTATTTATTTCTTTATATTATATATTGTAGTGTGTTTTTGATTACGTGTAATTATCTTATATCTGTATGGAAAATCAAAACGATGTTAATATTAGCGGGTATACCACAGTGATTAATTCTTTTAATTTTAATAAATATAGATAAGTTTGAGAAAAAATATTTTTCAATAATCATTATTACAATTTAAAAATCAAAAACACACCATGATAGAATTTATTTAATCGAATAATTTTGTTCATAATAGTAACTTTATTTTTTTATTTCAGTAATCTTCCCAACAATTGCAAATTGTTTGCACACGCATATCAAAAAATTCAATAATATACTTAAACTATTACAAAAATCTAAGAGAACCAAAAAGCTTAGGCCCCATTGCGAAAAATTATTTATAAAAGACTGAAATATATCACCTATAAGAACAAATCTTTGTTCAATAATATTATTATAAATAGTTAAAAAGTAAAAAAAAAAAATAGAAAAACTATTTTTTCATCGACGCTTCGATTTCTGAAAATTTTTTAGTCACGGACACAAAGTGGATTATAAACAAATAATAAACTAATATTCTAAAAAAATATCGGTGTTCTAAATTCTAACAGAAAGTAAAGGATTGTGTCTTTTCATTTACATCTGATCGTTGAGTGAACGTAACTCGTTTCTTTGTGCATCAAGAAGTGGGAATGAGTAGCCTAGTCATGCGTCAAAAAGATATTAGGCCGGCTCCTGCCGAAATTGAATATAAAGGGATGAAGTTCCTCATCACTGATCGACCATCTGATCTCACAATCACCTCCTATATACAGGTATATTAAATTGTTACTATTTTTATCTTGATATATTTACTCACTATTATAATCTAACAATGATATTGAAAATATTTCTCATATATAAAAATGAATACAATAATTTCTTTTAATGAAATTGATGAGAAATTATATTTCAGTGTATTATTATTCTACATTTTAACAAGTACATACTATTTGTGTGTCTGTTGTATATGAGTTTGTGAATTTATGTACACTATAAAAATATTAAGAATAGTTAGACTGTTTGATCTACTACTAATAATTTTTTGAAAGAAATAAATACTATTGTACCAAATATATTTCATACTTAATTAATATTTTATTCACATACACGTGCACACATATATGTATAAATAATATACTAACATAAATATTGATTCAGTTATACTTTATAGTACATATGAATTTATTTGAAAATATACAGGTCATTTATTACTGTTATTAATGTGCAGGAATTAAAGAAACATGGAGTGTGTGCAGTAGTACGCGTCTGCGAACCATCATATAAAGCTGATGGATTACATTCTCAGGGTATAGAAGTATCAGATTTAGTGTTTGAGGATGGTACATTCCCACCAGCAGAAGTTGTTGATGCATGGCTTGCATTATTACGTAGACATGCTCGTGAGAGACCTGGTGCATGTGTTGCTGTACACTGTGTTGCAGGATTAGGCAGGGCACCTGTTTTAGTAGCTCTAGCTCTTATTGAACTTGGATTACGATATGAGGAAGCTGTAGAACTGATCAGAGAGTAAGTTTAATAGACAGTTTTTTTTCGTAAACTAGAACAATTTAGGTTAAAAACAATATTCCTTTTTCTATGTCTTAAGTGAAATAGAACCGAATTTTAATTATGTGCAATATATTTTACTGATTTGTTTTAGAAAACGCCGTGGAGCGATAAATGCAAAACAGCTGTCGTTCCTCGAGAAATACCGTCCCAAATCTCGCCTAAAACTCAAGAACGGACACAAGAATTCATGCTGCATCCAATAAATTATGGAATGTGAGCCGTTAGATAAGACATATTATCCTCTTATTATTATTATATAGCCACGTTCGTGTGTTCACTAGAACAGTAAGACTCAGGCATCGTCTAATGTACAGTGTCAAAGCACGTGGGTCTGCGTATAGGTCATACTGGCATAAGTTGATTGAAGGGGCAGAAGTGTATCGTTGTATCATCACTGTCATAGTGGATTTTAGGTCTCGATTGTACAGTACATCACAGTCATTATTTATTTTTATTCTATTAATTTTTCTGTATATTAAAAATTTTATTAATGGAAAAATAACATTTATCATCTCTAGTTGTTTTATTTATTGAAAAACTAAGTCTTTTTTACGTAAATATTTGTCTCAATTGTGTGGTGATCTCGTTGCTTTGGATGATTAATATTTTAGCAATGGATCTATAAACATAAATAAGACTGAACTCTTATCTGCAGAATTATTTTAATGTTATTGGTATTAGTAACTATTGCATTAAATTCTATTTATTTATTTATGTATATGTATGTGTGTGTGTGTGTGTGTACATATATATATATATATATATATATATATATATATATATATATATATATATGTATATATATATATATATATATATATATATATATATATATATATATATATATATATATATATATATATATATATATATATATATATATATATATATATATATATATATATATATATATATATATATATATATATATATATATATATATATATATATATATATATATATATATATGTATATATATATATATATATATATATATATATATATCTATGTATATATATGTATGTATAATGTGTGTGTGAGAGAGAGAGAGTGTGTGTGTATATCTTCATCAACTTGTTTGATCAGCACAATGAGTATGACCAAGTACCAATGAATGATACCATTCAATGGGGCTTTCAGCCAACACCAGGCTGATACAAACTAATATTATGATGATTATATATATATATGTATGTATGTCTGTTTGCCTGTATGTATGTATTTTTACAAGCACATGCACGTGTGTGTATGTGTATTAGTGTGTGTGTTTGCATATATATGTATATATTTGTATGTTTTCATTTCCAATAAAGTTTAAAAAAACTGTACAATTCGAGTACTGAAATAGATAATTATATCATTATGTTACATTATAAATTTTTTTCTTTTGATCGATACTGAAAGACCAAATTTTATATTTTAATCTATTAAAGATGTTTGAATTTATTCTATATTATGTAATGATTGAAGTTATTATTCATAGTGTTCTATTATATTAATGACTACTATAATTATTATAAAGTAATATTTTGAAAAGCTCTCAATTATTTTTTAAAAGTATAAAATTATGTTATTGAAATTATTGACTATGTTTTTACTTTATTATTGAGTGCTTATATAATTTGCTTGTGATTTTAAATAAAAATTAATAAAACAATAAAATCTAAACATGTATTTTTTAATTTCTAATAAAATTTAATCTTGTACCTATATATTATTTTAAAATAAATTGAAACTTATTTAGTATAATATACTATTTTATTATAATTATAAATCTACAATACAGTAATTAAGATACACATTTTAATTAGTTACAATCATATTAAATTAATAAATATCAAATTTTATTTTTAAAATTATTACATTTTGTATCAGTTAATTTTGCATTCATATAATAATAGAAAATATATTGTATCTTTCATCTGATTCTTAATATGACATAAATTTTAAAATTAAGGTAAGTTTTAAAATAACTATTTTAGTATATTGTCTTACTTATCTTTATTATAAATTTTTAACCTTGAAAATTTCCTGTAAACATAAAATAATAAAATAAATTACATTAAAATCTGTATTTTCTAAATTAAACATTTCAATTTTTTTTTTAAATACATCTTCCAATTTTAATTTTTAGTGCATTTTTTAGAAAAAATATTTGCAACATATCATATATCTTGTTTTGAAATTATTTATGAATATAACAAACAAAATAATATTTAAAAATATAACTTGCAAGTATCGACTCAATTATTTCTCTGTTTGGTGAAAAATATTTGTAACGTAATATTTAAATCATTTTTCTGTAAATAGAATTTTACAATTTTATTTTTATTCAATATTTGAAAATTAAAATAAACAATTAATGGAGCAAAAGCTTAAATTATGCCCAATATTTAAATGAAATATAAGACATTATTTAATATAATAATATAAATATGAAATACGAGGGTAGTCCCATAAGTACCCGGCCTGACCTAGAGATGGCGGTAGTTGTTTGAAAAATATCACTGTATTAGAAATTACACAATCTATAAGCATATGTTTCAAGTTTGAGGACGCCACGTTGTTTAGTATTTGTTTGGCAGCCATCAATAATGAACGCTTTCAGTGAATTTGTGAAAATGGAGAAAATTGGTCATCGTTACGTGATACAATACTTTTATTTGAAAGGCCTCAGCCCAACCAATATAAAAGCTGAACTGGATTCTACTCTAGGTGAGTCTGCTCCTTCGTGTACAACAGTGAAATATTGGGTAGCAGAGTTTAAACGAGCCGTAAGTTACGAGCTGCCAAGACGAGCATCGCAGTGGTCGACCAAATGAGGTGACCACTCCAGAAATGGCGAGGAAAATCCACAAAGCGGTACTGGATTATCGTCGACTGAAAGTGCGCGAGCTAGCAGACATAGTAGGTATTTCAAAAAGTGCGGTACATCGCATATTATCTGAAAATTTGGACATGAGAAAGCTGTGTGCAAGATGGGTGCCGCGTTTGCTCACACTCGAGCAAAAACAGTGTCGTGAAGATGTTTCAATTGAGTGTTTAGCGAAGTTTCACAGCAACAAAGCAGAATTTTTGCGCCGTTTCATAACCATGGATGAAACATGGGTCCATCACTTCACACCCGAGACAAAAGAACAATCAAAATAATGGACTGAAAAGGGAGAACCGGCTCCAAAGAAGGCGAAGACCGTTTCATCTGCAGGCAAGGTCATGGCGTCAGTTTGTCATGGGATAATTTTCATTGACTATATTGAAAAAGGAAAAACTATCAACGGCGAGTATTATGCGAATTTATTGCAACGTTTGAGCGAAGAAATCAAGCAAAAACGGCCGCATTTGGCTAAGAAGAAAGTGTTGTTTCATCAAGACAATGCACCAGCTCACAAATCCGTTATTGCAATGGCCAAAATTAATGAATTAAAGTTTGAATTGCTACCTCATGCACCCTATTCGCCAGATTTAGCCCCCTCGGATTATTTTCTGTTCCCAAACTTGAAAAAATGGCTCAGTAGTCAAAGATTTCCCAACGATGAAGAAGTGATGTCGGCAGTTAATGGGTATTTTGAGGAGCAAGACAGTTCTTATTATAAAAAGGGTATCGAACTTATTGAACATCGCTGGGAAAAGTGTATAGAGCTGAAAGGAGATTATGTTGAAAAATAAATATATTTTTTTCCAAAATTTTTGTGTTTTCTTTGTTGGGTCGGGTACTTCTGGGACCACCCTCGTAATTTTTCTTTAAACTTAAATATAAAATTATTTAACGACTTCTATTTTCTAATTTTCCTGTTTAAATAAAATATAGCTTTTAAGATGAAAGGTATTTGATGTGTTAAATTTAAAAATTCAATGGATAATTATTATTTTTTAATAATTCATGAATTAAACTATTTAATGTACATATGTAATATTTCAAAAAGAAATACATCTAAACAAGAATATATATATATATATATATATATATATATATATATATATATATATATATACACACACGCACACACACTTGTAAATAACAAACTGATAGAGTAATTATCACCTGCCATGTGAGAAGCATTCAATTTCAAATCTTAGAAGTAGAGTAAGCAAGATTCTTTAGCTGAGGTGAAGATATAGATCTAGCTAAGGAGTAAACCCTAAATGAAAAATTCTTACTAGGCCACATTATTAAAGTAATAAGTATGAGAAAATACCAATGAATGGTAACAATTGATGAGGTTTTTGTCCAACAATAGGTAGATATATGATATATACATTTTTTTTCCGAAGTTTACCTACAAAAAGCTAATATGGCCCTGGGAGTATATGTAGGATATATATATTGGTTAAGTGTTACACTGTGCCTGGGAAGAATTCCTAAACCCGTGTTTCTTGAATTGAATTTTAAGTAAGTTAGAAGTTGTAGGTTTTACTGACTGTTGTTTTCGGTCGGGAAAAAATTCAAAAAGCCCGGTATGTCTTGCCTAATATACGTACGTACATGAATATATAGATAAATTCTGATAAAGTGCAAAGAGAGTATGAAAAAAGATAGAATATAATTATATCCACCAATGTAAATAAAAATTACATCTGTACTATTTATTTTTAGTGAACATTTAACTTGTGTATAAGAGATAATAGATACAATACGTCATTTTAAAGAAGAAGAAAGAGAATATATCAGCTGAGCGCTCAGTAAGTTCTGTAATGTAAAAATAATCAGACATTAGTCGTATTATTTAGTCGTACGTTGGGTTAGTGGTCGCATTCTCTTAGTTATTTTTGAATATTTTCTTAATATTGAATTAAATGTGGTATTTTCTATATAAAAATAAATACAGTAAGTTATAGTGTCTTGAGTGAACTGTATTTTTTTTCTCGTTATGCATTTAATTTTATTTAAAACAGTTTTTAAAAAAATCAGCTGATAATGTAAACATCGACGTACATTAATACCGTTTATTTTGTAAGTATATTTAATATATTTTGATAAAAATTCTTAAATATTTAATACAAATATTATTTTTCTATTTTAAATAGAAATTCAACCTTAAATAAGTTATAAATTAAAAGAATTCATTGAACCGCCAATTTTTTGAGGTTAAGTCATAACATATTTTTAACTCTTAATAAGGCTTATTTCGTTAAATATTTGTTATAAACATTTGTGTTTAACCAATTTCACATTTAAAAATAATAGGAACATAACATTTTGTTAATAATTTGTTGAGTATTACTACTTTTAATGTGTTTGCTACGTGTCCAGTGGGAGGTGAAAATTCGCGCCCTTACAATATCATCGATTTTTATGCTAAATTTATTAACTTTTATTTATTTTATTCGATTATATTTGGTATTTCATGTAGTTATGTAGGTTTCTAAATAGATTTCATTGATTTTTATAAAAAAATAGTTATGTTAAAGGGCCATATTTTTAACCGGGAAACAATTCACAGAACATTGAACTTTGTTTGGCGGGATTAACCATTAGTTAATTTACAGTAAAATATTAATTTACTCTGTTATAAAATAAGAAAATATAATAAAATAAATATTTCATTATTTATTATATTTGTAAATTAAAATTTTAACATGAAATTTAATATTCTTAATTACTAACTCGGTGCTAATAAAATTAAGTTGAATCTTGTAGAACTGAATTAACTTATTTAAGTTAATTTTTAAAAGCTTTCTTAAAATAATTTTTACTGTTTCATTATTATTTCATACAATTACCCACATTAATTTAAAATACTTGTCCATTGCTTGTACCAATTTATCATTTTAATTAAACAAAATCACATTGTAATTTTTTATTTATATTTTTATACCAAATTAACGAAAGTCTTATATTGTAAATAAATTAAATTAGTAATGTATCAACATTTATATTGATATAATAATATTTCATATGTCTTATATTTTGTATGTCATTAGTATATTTTGGGATAAATATATTTAAAAATATATGACGTTGTTTTTATATATTACTAAAATCTATATTTACATACATATGTTCAATGTAAAAAAATACATGAATTGTAAATAATTTAGTATTTTATATATCTAGGGTGGACCAATTTACATATTACACAGAGGGTTTAGACAGAGTTTACATATTACATCCTTCAATCTCATTTTGGCCACCTGTATAAAAAAACGCGCGCTTATGTGTTTATAAAAATATCACACATAAAATGACCAATTACATTTATTTTTTTAAAAAAATATGAACTTAATTTTGTTTATAATACAGATTATATCGAGTTATTATTAATATGTTATCATTTATTTTAAATAGAATAAGTCAGCACACATTTCAAATATTTAAATGTAATTTTTTATATAATAATATTGTTATAATAAAATTTTAATAGAGTTTATTACAAATATATTAATTGTGTTGTAATGTATTTATGCTTAAATCCTTATATTTTTATGTACATATTTTTAAAAAAATGTTCAATTATAGATATTATAAACAATTTTGATAATAGTTAATTTAGATTTTTTTATTCCTCAAAATATATAATGTGGTAAAATGATTATTTTATTTGTATATATATATATATATATATATATATATCTATATATATATCTCTCTATATATATATATCTATTTTTTTTTATTTACTAGAACACAAAGTTTTTCAATTCGACGAAAAAAATAAATCTAATTTAACATAGGCTGAATTAATTATTTTTACTTTACTGATGGCGAAAAATTGTCATAGTCAAAGCTGATTTTCACATGGTAATTATATTTTGTTTTCTATTATTAGTAATATCGTTTATATATATATATATATATATATATATATATATATATATATATATATATATATATATATATAAATTATATATAATAAATTTATATTTCAATTTCGTGTACATTATTTTTTTTAGAAATTAATTTAATATGAGAGTATTTAATATCAGCTTGATTTAAATATAAGTTAATATATTGATTCGTATTTATCATTTTGTACTATTATTTTTAGGCTGTCAACCTACAGTTGGGCTATAGAAAGCGAATTTTAAATATAGCCCAAAATTGAGTATGGCAGAAAATAGGTAAGATAGTGTGTTATAACTGTCTTTAATTTGAAAAATTAGATTTTATTATATATGTATGTATAAATCAGAACAACACATATAAAATACTCTATAAACTATGTTTTATTTTAAAGAAATATTTACTATTTGTCGATTGAAATATTTTGTAAATGTATATATACAAAAATCCAATTTTTTACGTTTGTAAAAGAATAGTATTTTTAAAAAAATCTTTTTTTATTAATCACCAGTAGCATCTAAAAATACATTATACGTATGGAAAACATTAAAAATTGTATATTTTATTGAAAATGTAACGAAAATAAATTGTAATAATTTTAATAAATTTATAATTTATTGGAATTTAATATGTGTTTTAAAATATTTGCTATTTCTTACAGCAGTGTATTCAAGAATGATGAAACAGGTTTCAAAAGAAAACGTGTTATAGGGGAAAATGATTCAGTATGTATTTATTATTATTATTATTATTTTTTTAATTGTATAAGAATAAGTATAAACAATTTTTCAGTTATCAAATAATAAATAATAATTATTGCATTATATTTACTACTTTTCTCAAATTGTAATATAGATACGAGAATTAATATTTATTAATTATTCAATTCGCATTTCTAATATTATAGATACTAACAATAAGAATTAAAATATTTTCTTTATATATATATATATATATAAATTTAATGTTAATGTGTAATCAATATGTTTTTAATATTGTATTTAAATTTCAAGAATGTTAAATTGAATATTATCTTTAAAAATTTTATGTACTAGAATGTACATCTTGTTATTATATTTGTTTATTTTAACCATTTAAGGATGAAGAAAACAAGTGTCCAACAAAAAGAAACAATATTATTTCAGATGAGTCTGACGATGTCACATTTTCAGATAATGAAATTTGTTATCAAACAAATCAGTTGACTGTGAATGGTATTTTTTCCTCAATGAATAGCTTATCTACTTATAATAGAAATTTAATACCATTACCAAATATGTCTTGGGTAGATCGTTGCGAACTTTGGGAAGAAATGGTTACAAGAGATGAATTGTTCTGCAGAAAACGTGACCCAATTACTTTTGATAATCACCCAGCATTAACACCTCGTATGAGAACTATTTTGTTAGACTGGTTATCTGAAGTGTGTGAAGTGTATAGAATGCATAGAGAAACATATTTTTTAGCAATGGACTTTCTCGATAGATATCTCTCAAGTTCACACGATCTTCCTAAAACCCAATTACAACTTCTTGGTGTGACGTGTTTATTTATTGCTGCAAAAATTGAAGAAATCTATCCACCGAAACTTAACGAATTTGCTTATGTGACTGACGGTGCTTGCACTGACCAAGAAATTATTCTTAAAGAATTGGTCGTTATTAAAAATCTTGAATGGGATTTAACACCTATGACTATTAATTATTGGCTCACCATATATATGCAAATGTATAAATATAAAACTGATTCATTACCACCAATACAATCAGATAACACCTTTATATTTCCACAATATTCGGTAATGGACTATGAATTGGCTATAACTCTTTGTACATTGGCAGCATGGGATGTAGAAATGCTCAAGTTTTCCTACAGGACAATTGCGGCCGCTTCACTTTTTTATATTTCGAATCGTGATACAGCGTTAACACTTTCACAATTAACCTGGACTGAACTTGAACCTTGTGTCGACTGGATGTATCCATTTGCAGTGGTCATGAAAAGTAATTGTTTTGAGACTGTATACATTTCGAAATTAAGGCAATCATACGGCAGAACCGGCCTTCGAAGATGTATTCCCGATATTCATTTTGATGATTCGCATAATCTTCAAACTAATTCGGTTAACATGGAGTTATTTCAATTAGCAATATCAGTGTCTCCAAAAACTCCAATTAAAACTATATTATGTACAGATACCCCTGTTCAAAAAGTAATGCTTACACCTCCTACAAGCGATCGAAAACCTCTTGATGAATAATTTTATTGAACATTGAAGGATATATATATAAGTATATGTAAGTATATGACTAAAATTTAATACAAATAGATAATAATTTAACAATTTATTTATACCCATAAAATGAAATATATTTTTTACAACAAAATAGTTTTATTGATGTATTGTATTGTAACTTTGAAAAATATTAACTGTTAATGAACCTTTGACAAAAATTTTTTTTTATAAAATTTAATAAATTAATGATTTCTGTTTATATATATATTTTACATTTTTAATATCAAATTATTTTTTACACTGACATGCCACAATTATGGTAAATAAAATTATAAATAAGTATTTGACGAAGAAAATATAAACAAATGTATTTTTGATAATATAATTTATTAAATCAAAGTTATTCTTTTAATTCTTAACAGATATATTTAATTGAGTACAATATAAAATATAGGGTCATCCAAATGTGATGCCTAAATTTGTGTTTTATTAAAAAGAAACTACACGTTTTCCTATACATCACCCTATATAATATATATAATAAATCTAGATGTCATATTTGGATGACCCTATATATTTAAACAAATATATATTTTGCGATTGTTTATAATTGAATATTTCTTAATTAAACTCTGATAAACAGAAAATTAATAGGATACTTAGAATTTTATATTTTATCATATTCTTATTGAATATTATGTTTTTATAATATGCATTTTTAACATAAACTATTTTGGAATTTGACAGAACAAATTGATTATATACATAATTTATAAACGTAGTTAAAATTGGAAACTATAAGTTTATAAATTCTTACAATAATTATATTATTTTAGTTATAATGAATTTAATAGTTTACATTAAAGTAGTGTACAATATGTCTTGTAATATCTATTTGTATTTGTATATATTAATAATTTTTCAGTAATTTTATATTTTATACAGTCGATTATAGAATTTAAAAAAAATATCAAAAAATATTACTTTAGTCGCACATTTCAAAATATTCAAATATTTTTTTGTGTAGTGATTTGCTGCATTTATTTTAGAATTCTACTTTCATATAGATTTAAAATCTATAAAAGATAATGTAATATTATATTTTAATTGGCAATATCTTAATTTTTAAATGGAAAGTTTCAAAATTTATTTTCGTAATATAGAACATAAAACCACTAAGTTCAAAAATGTATTCAAATAGTCATTATTTTAAGGTCATATAAGATATTATAATAACACGTTTTAACTACTAGATAATTTTTTGTATATGTTGTACATATTTATTTCTTCACATTTATAAATAGTGAAAATCAATGCGGATTAATTATCATTAGGTATATTAAATTCTACAATTTCTTTTCATTAATTTTTTCTTCTTGAAATTGATTTTGTCAAGAGTTTTGCGTAATTGATAAATAAAACAAGAATATTTTTTAAATTTACACCAATTTATTTTTTGTATTTTAAGTTAAACTTTACAATGCATTTTGAAAACTACTTTTCTATGTTTTTTTTAGAACAATTTTAGTTGTAACATTTACATTATAACTAAAATTTCTCCTTTTTATTTATTGGTATTAAATGTAGAACATAATGTATTATAATAAAGGTTTCATTCTATTTTATATATATATATCTATATATATATATATATATATATATATATATATATATATATATATATATATGTTTTTTATATATATATAATACAAAAGTATATATATTTATAAAATTATATTATATATTTATATATAATATATATATATATATATATATATATATATATATTATACACATATTTGATAATCGTTTAATTAAATCAAATAATATAATATATTTTTATATAATTATTCACAAATAATTTACAAAAGTCAATAATTTTAATATTTACATAAAATTAATATACCTGTATATTGTATACAAATATTGTATTTATTGTAAAATTCTTTTATATGTGAAATCGTCTTTAAATTATTTACAATAAAACACATACACACACAAACACACACACACACACACACACATATATATATATATATATATATATATATATATATATATATATATATATATATATATATATATATATATATATATATATATATATATATATATATATATATTTATATATATATATATATATATATATATATATATATATATATATATATATATATATATATATATATATATATATATATATATATATATATATATATATATATATATATATATATATATATATATATATATATATATATATATATATATATATATATATATATATATATATATATATATATATAGACATAGATATGTGTTGTGTTTTGATAGTCGTTTAATTAAATCAAATTGAAATGATTTATAATGTTTTTTATATAATTATTCACAAATAATTTACAGAATTCAATAATTTTAATATTTACATAAAATTAATATACCTGTATATTATATACAAATATTGTATTTATTGTAGAATATTTTTATATGTGAAATCGTCTTTACATTATTTACAATAAAACACACACTCATATATATATATATATATATATATATATATATATATATATATATATATATATATATATATATATATATATATATATATATATATTATTAACGTATTTTATTGATTTTGTATTGACAAAGGTAGCCAACAATTGTCGAAAATATATTTAAGTTCAAATTATAAATGAAAATGTACGCTTATAAAATTTGTGACGAGTATAAAAAATGTCTTTTGTGATATTCACCTCATATCATCTTTCATTATAAAGTGCCTTATAATACATTAAACGCCGTTTTTAAATACTTGTAATTTAATAAAATTTTAAACAAATGTTTTTTCGTTTTTACTGAATCCTTTAAAATTTAGTTTATAAGATTTTGGTACAAGTTGTAATATATTTATACATAGGCTCAAAAGAATACTTGTGTATGTGTGCGTGCGTGTGCGTGCGCGCGCGTGTGTGCGTGTGTGTATGTATGTATGTATAATTGAATACAAAGTTTATAAAGTGTCGTATTAATGTATATTTTTTAAATTATTAATTTCAATGTTAATTATTAAAAAATCTTTATAAACTTTGTTGTTAAATAGAAAGTTCATGCGAATAGTAGGGAAAATATTGTAACAAATAAATTTGTTTATTGAGCATATTTATTTTATTTGATTAGTATTTATGTTTAATGTTTAACTAATAAATTTATAAACAAAATATATTTATATCATAGCAGGTTATATCTTAAGCAAGACTAAAAATTATCGTAACTTTTATGTCAGTACTTTAATGCCGTCAACATTTTTGAATTGAAAGCAATTATTTTTAAAATAATTTTACATGGATTAAATAAGTAATAATTACAGGTGTAACAAAAAAGACAGTGAATGTTAATTTTTACTGTTAAAGTTATTTATTTTGATACTCGCATATTCTTGTGTTAAACGAACACATAACCTAAAAATGTGCTTTTTGATATAATTTTAAAACAAATTTAACTATGAAAAATAAATCAAAAAAAATTGATAATGTAAGTTATTATAAATAAAAGTAGTTATTTTATAGTATATGTATGTATTTAAAGTCGTCTTGCTATGCCTTTTTTTCATTCATTTCAGTTTTCTTTTATTAGTATTTAACAATAATTTAATTTTTATCATTAATTCATTTATTATTCGATTTATTGAATTCAACATATCAATTTATATTTATTTAAATAATATGTTTTTTGAATGTTTATTTATATATTTGTATTTACTATTGTATATTTGAAGTTCATAATATATTATTTGAAATAAATATAATTTAGTAAATACTTTAATGAATTATATATATATATATATATATATATATATATATATATATATATATATATATATATATATATACACATACATACATACATATGTACATATACAATATATGCGTATATACACATTTGTGTAAAAAAATACATTAAAGGATGTAATGTTAATAAATAATTTTATAATTTATAAACTTCAATATTTCTTTTATATATTGAACATTCTTTCACACTGAAAAAGAAAATTTAATAAAAATATTAATATATGCTAGTATTTTTGTAGATTACTCCATCGGAAAACTTACGAAATCAAAACAAAATGGGAAAACCCTGTGCACATTGCAATACCAGGTAATTTTTTGATTGAAAATTTGAATACAGCATTTGTTGAAAATGTATTTATGATTTGTTTTGTTTCATTATTAGCTTTACACTATCAAAAAGTTTCATATATTTGTTCTTGGTATTAAAATTTACCTGGAATGTAATAATATCTATATTTTTATACAAAAAAATTATATATCAAAATTTCAGGGATCGTAAGTCAGTACGAGTTCCAACTTCAGAAGAAATGGAACTAGCATGGGTTGAATTAAAAGAACAAATTACATGTTTATTTCGTAGAGACTTAGTTAGCACAATTCCACCATCGATAGTAACTCGTATGATGCAGATATCAGAAACGTAAGTGTATGGTACATTATCCACTATAAGTAATCCTTAATCGTATTTTAATAATCTTAAATTTGTTGTAATGAATAATAATTAATTAAAAATATATGTATATTTTTTTTAAGGCTACTTTTAGGTGATTTATATCAATTGTTACTTCGTTTTAAATCGTTGATTTCAAGATTAATTATTGAAAACAAAAATTCGTTAAACCGTATTTTCACTAAAAAAATATCATGTAAAGCATTAGCTTTTTGTTTATTAGAACGTAAGTGATTTGTTTATTTAATATTATGAAAATATATTTTTTTCTTATTTAAATATTCAATTTTATGTTAATTCAGTTTCATGTATTTATAGATGTTATCCAAAATTTTAAAGTAATGGTTAATTCTGGGAAAGCTTTACAGAAATGTTTGATTAAATTGCAAAATAAAATTCATGTAGATATTTATGTACTTTGTGTAAATCTGTTTAGATTATATTATTTTGAAGATCTTAATATACAAGAAAAAATAACTCAGTCATTGGTAAAAATAAATAAATAATATTCTAATTTGCACTGGTATTAAAATTTATTTCTTATTATTTAGGATTCACTTTCATCAGTAGTTAAATTGGAAGTAACATCTACATTAAATGATGCTCGTTTAGAAATAAAAGTATGTGCTCAACAATGGCCTAGTATTGAACAAATTATTAAAAAACTTAGGTATTGTTTTTATATATAAAAAATGTTTAATTTTGTAATAAATTCTTTTTTATTTATAATAGTGAAAAACCAGAAAATACAAAGAAAAAGAAAGTAGTTAAAGAAGTAAAAAATACAAAAGAGACTCAGAAAAAAAATAATAAACCTAATTCAGAGCGGTAAGCTAATTTTTGTTTATTATTTTTGGTAGAATATTTTTAACAGTTAATGTATGTAACAGGTGTACAGCATTAGATTGTTCACAGTCTGTTCAAGACACTGCAAAGGTAATAAAACATTTTATTTTTAAAGAAATCCATTAATGAAATATATAAAATTATAAGTTATTACATTGCAGGAGTATTTCGTATGTGTATTTTTTGTTTGTTTCTTTTTTTTTTTTAGAAATCTGAAAGGCATAATATAACAATATCAGCATCAGCTACTGCTAATAATACTTTAAAAACATCTAATGTTTCATTACAAAATAATAAATCAACAAAAAATGTAACAAGTCATTCACAGTTACACACGTATGTATAAATTATATAAATAGGTTATAATATAGTTTATTGACATTTTTTAAGCAAACTTTTATTGTAGGGTAGAAACATCTCAGAATAAGCAATTAGAAAACCAAACCGTAAGTAATTTAATTTCTATTTTAAATTTTCAGATACATAAATTTATTATATAAAATCAGTTTTAAAAATGTGTTATTATTTAGGTCAGTAAACACACTTTAAAAAAATCTACTAATTCTGGAACAGTACCACTCAAAGAAAAAAACGTTAATGATAGTCGGGACATTGATTCACTTGTTGCTTTTATAAATGGCAAAAATCTTATCACAGATCATACAAAAAGTCAAAAAGCGAGAGAAAAGAAAAAATTAAAAAAAGTATGCTTGATTTGAATATTAATGAGAAAATTTATCGAATGTGTAATTACTTATGTATACATATGTTTATTATATAAATTTTTAGGAGAAAAGAAAATTAAAAAAAATCGAAGCAAATACAATAGCCAATGCCAATTTAAGTATATTAACACCTGTACATGAAATATCACATGTACAAATCAGTAAAAATGTATCACTAAAGTCTGATCATTGTATTGTTTCAAAAGAGTCTAATACAAAACATAAATTTAAAGAACCTAATGTTTCAAAACCCATTGAAAACAACAAGAAAGAAAAAAATAAGAAAAAAGCTCAAGAAAAAGGATCTATAACATCGACAACTTGTACACAAACTGTATCACAAAATCATGCAGAATTATTAGCAAAGTTACAACGTTCATCACAAGTTTCAATATCTGCTGTTAGTACTAATTGTTCTCAACCCTCGAATAAAGATTTTAGAAGTTCAGGTAATTTTTATATATAAAAAATGTTTTATGATAACAGCAACGTGTGTTATAATTGTTTATTAAATTAATATTTATTTAGTTAAAGATATAACTGCTCAAATATCAACTATAACCGTTTCACCAAGGTGTGATGCACCATTTCCAATAACAAACAATAATAATAATATTAATAAACAATTTAACTCGGAAAATTCTGGAAATACAAATGGTTCTAGAATGGTTTCCATTAAAAGAATTGATAGTTCTGCTCGTGGTCCTACTGTAACAATGACTGTAAAAGGGGAAAATTCCACTGATAAAATATATTATTTAATGAGGAATGGTCAAGCTGACACAAGTAAGACTTGTATTTTTATTAATATTGAAATTGATTTGATAAAACTGTTTTTGTTGCTTTTTGATGCTTTGTTGCATTTAGCATATCAAATAGCAAAAATTGTAGTATTTAAAACTATATATATATATATTTTTTATTTATTATTTGATAGAGACTTACAATATGTTCAGAAATATTAATAATGCAGAAAAAGAGAAATCTACAACAAGTCATGCTACAGCATTAAAAACTATATCATTTGATAATTCTGAAATAACTCTTTCAAACTCTCGTAATAAATCATCAGAATATTGCAATACTGATACTCTCAAGTTATCAAAATATTTAAATGAAATAGAAATTATACCTATTCCAAACCCAGTGAGTGATGAAAACTTAGAGAGTTGCCAGAATGAAGGAAATGATACTAAATCTTCTAAGAAAAGAAAAAAAAATAAAAAGAAAAAAAATGCTATAGAAAATCAATGTTCTATAATTTCTTGTAGTAGAGAACAACCTGTTCATGAAATTACAAAAAAACAGATTAAATTAAAAACAAATATCAGTGATAAACAAATAAAAATTGAAGCCTCAATGAAAAAAAATAAAAATTCAAAAATGTAAGACATGTATTTCTTTAAAATAAAATGTATTTATATTTAAATTTATTGTATTTAAAATATTTTTAGTGTCAATGAAATCAATAATGTTAAAGATAAAAATGATTTAAATAAATTGAAAAAGCAAAATTCTAACATACAAATTAAGAATGTTAATGTAAAAAATGTTAACCAGTCAGTAGTAAATCAGAAATCTAGTAAAAAACAAATAGATGTACAACAAAAATCTATTGTAAATACATCAAAATATAATCAAAGCCAATCAAAAAAAGAAACAAAGCCATCATTGATCAATAATAGTAATAAAATAAGTAATTCAATTCCTTCAAATGGGAAAAAAAAGAAATCCCAAAAAAAATCAAAGGAAATTAATCCTGAAGATTTACAGTTGCCTGGAGGAATAACTGTAATTAAACTTAAAAGCGGTGTAAGTAAATTATTATAAATGTTATTATAAGTATAATTGTTTATTATTAATATTAAAAGATATAATAACAGTGTGGTGTTTTATGCATTTGAATGATTTAAACTTTAATTTATAGGAAAATGGAATGGTATCAAAAACAAAAACAACACTAGGTAAGTATAGAAGAAGATAAATTAATGGAACTAAATATTAGAAATGTTGTAGTAATATACAATTATAAATATGAAATAAATGTTTTCAGATTCTGTTACAAAAATTAAAAATAATAGAAAAATAAATAATCCCAATGATCAGAAATTCAGACAACCTGTAAATCCTTTTAATTATTCATATTTTTCACAAGATCAAACATCAACATGGAATAATAATAGTGGGGTAGAATTTGGTTCACAAGATTTGCTCACATATTTTAATCAAAAATTATCATTTGGAGCAATGCAGAATA
The DNA here is from genome assembly GCA_029203775.1 of Neoneuromus ignobilis. NCBI lineage: Eukaryota > Metazoa > Arthropoda > Insecta > Megaloptera > Corydalidae > Neoneuromus > Neoneuromus ignobilis. The sequence continues at coordinate 10,720,826 of CP092097.1, forward strand.
ATCCACAGCTTATACATCCTTCTCAGTCGTATCTCCAACCTAAAGTAATGCAAACTTCAGTTGGAGCTTCATATGATAATATGAGCAATTATGAAACAATTGATTCAAGACATGCAAAAACTGCTGTTCCTCCTAGACATGATTTTGAATCAAGACGTCATGATCCTTATGACCATAGTGGAAATTATTGGCCTATGCATTTTGGTAAGATATTTTCATAGAATTAAATGAATAAACCAATAATGATTATAAAATTAAATGACAATATGATTTTAAAAGATTTTATTTAAGGAGCAGATAATGTATTTGCACCAAAAGAGGGTATTGATCCCACAACATTAGATGCTGAAGAAGCTGAAATAGAACAGTTTAAACGATTTTGTAATGAACCAGTATCTAGAGCACGTCGTGAACCAACACATCTTAATATGACAGGAATTTTCAAAAAGAAACAGTGAATATAGTTTTGAGTATTCATTTTAATTGCATTAGTTAATATATTTCATTGAATAAAAGGAACTTTTTCATATAATTTTTATTTTAAGATATTCACAGTTTAAACAGTAGTTTAATATAAATGAATCATTCACCCATAACATCACAAGATTTTATAAAAGTGTCCAACAATAACTTTAATACAAATGAATTTTAACTCCAACACCACAATGGTTTCAAGTGTTCAATAATCACTTATTGTTCACTTATTATTTATAAATATATCGGCTGATAAATAATAAGTGAACAATAAGTGATTATTGAACACTTTTAAACCATTGTGATGTGGTTAAAATTCATTTGTGTCAAAGCGAATCAGCCACAGTTCCAAAATAACAATAATAACTTGTTCATATTACTTGCTGAAAAGCTTTGAAACTTTTGTCCAGTAATCACTTAATATCATTTTATTTGCTTAAAACTTAAGCAATTAAAGTAAACATTAAATGATTATTGGACACTTATAAAATCTTGTGATGTTAGAAGTGAATAATTCATACTTGTTAAAGTGAATTTGCCACAGTAACAAAAACAGAGTCTTACAGTAATATCAACACATATTTTTTTTAGTATTGTCATAGTGTGACAAAACATGGTAATGTATGACATTAATTATTTCTTTTTATATATGTTAATTTCATATTTTTAATATATTTTAGTAATTAACTATATAATTTTAATTGCAGTACTTCAAAAGATATGTTAATAATATATAATTTCACATATTTTTTCATTTTGCTCAAATGTTTAATACATATGTGTATGTATTTGCATGTATATATATATATATATATATATATATATATATATATATATATATATATATATATATATATATATATATATACATGCATATAGACATTTCTTTAAATAAGTTTTTCACTATGATAATACTGAATCTTTATCAGTATATCATTTCTGATTTTATTTAAAGTTCATAAACAAAAAAAATGTAGCTTTGAAAGAAAATAATGTATGTTCTTTGAATTTTAAATTCAATTTGTTTTTTAGTATTTAAAGTTGTAAAAAAGAACATATAATCAAATTTTAAATAAAAGCAGTAATGTTAAAAATGCTATTTTTATATTTTTAACTTGGAAAAAAATATTTATTTGTACATGTAAATAATGAATAGTATATATATATTTATATATATATATATATATATATATATATATATATATATATATATATATATATATATATGTATATACACATACATACACACAACACACACATACATACACACAACACATACACATATATATGTACATTATTCCCTACAAGTGATATTATTTCTCTTACTTTACTAAATTCAAATACAAATATTATAATAACAGTGAACTAATTTATTGATTGCTATTAAAATATGTTAGGTCATGAACTTCACATCTTGCAATATTGTTGATAATTTAGTTAGAACATGTTCTTATAAATTTTCTTTTTATAATAAAAATGTTCACACAAATAAATAATCTTTGAGTTTATGTATGTATATGTATATATATATATATATATATATATATATATATATATATATATATATATATATATATATATATATATATATATAAACTAAATTCTTATATTTTAAAAAGTGTTAGGCAGGATATAAGTATTAATTTGTTTTATCTAATTGTGTTTTTATTCTAAATTATCAATTTTTAAAGAAATGTTTGCTAATTATAGTGTTTTAATGATACAAGGTTTCTATTAATTAAAAATTAGATTATCTAGTAGTCAACTATGAAATATTGTTATATTAATACATAAAAATATTTAAAAAAATAAATTACATTATTTTATTTAACATATTAAGATATTAATTTTTATTTATTTTAATGTAATTATCATTGAAAAGCTTATTAAGTTATAATATTTGAGCTAAATGTTTTTAAAGTATAACATTTCAAATTACAATATTGGTTGTTTCGAATATTTTGTTCTTTTTTTAAAAAAATGTATATAATTTTTATTATACTTTATATTTTTATTCAAAATGTAACTTTTCTGTATAGTAATATAATGAATAAAATAATAAATTTGTAAACTCTTTATATATTAAAGGTGTTTACATTTTATAAATTATTTGAGGGCTTATGTGTAATTACACAAACTATAAAATTGTATACATACAAATTTACTTCAAAATCCTTAATAAGAATTATTTGTTTTATTATGTAAAACAATTTGTTAATAATATATTCATTTTCTATGACTACTTATAATCCAAAACATCGTTAAATTTTAAATTTAATGACAGTAGTAATGTATCCTAAAAAGTAAAAAAAAAACCTGCTAATTTTCAATATTGTAGTTAATTATTATATTTAACAGTATTGAAGGTTTCTGAGGTACTGGAACAACATACATAACTGAAATTGTGCCAATTCAAATAAAGATGAATGGTTGTCTTTAACAGTTACAATGGTACATTTAATTAACAGTCATGTGTCTTATTCATTGCACCAATTTGCCTCTATATATATTCAACTGGTTTATAGATGTAACTCATATTGAATATTGTTAAAACTATATAATAAAATAATTTCAATATAAATGGAAAATGCAATGAACAATACTCTTAATTTGAGGTGAATTTTTAAAAAAACATATTTTATTAAAAAAGTAATCTCTTAACATGCACTTGCCACTTTGTTCATAAAATGAGAACCAGTTCCACTGTATTGGGATAAGTTTTAAATATCTGTGATAAAACTGCATATAAATAATCTTCATAGTGGCAATATGCAGTCAATGTACCAAATGGGCATCTATTATTTGTAATATTATCTTGCTTTGATAATTAACAATTAAATGAGTGAAAATTACATCTGAATGGTAAATAATAGATTCATGTCATATGTAAATGAACTAATGATAGAATATATTTTGAATTTATCATTTACCATCTTTGAAGTACATTTTGAATATAATCTGCACCCTAAAATCATATTTTTTCCAAGTATTATAGTCTGTTTAAAAATTAAATATATTTCAGTACTATATACTATTATAATGTACTAAAATATTTATGTATATATATTTGTTATAGTATTTTTGTTAATTGTATATAATTTTAACAAGTTTTCACAAGAATTTTAATAAATAGCATTTTTAATTTAAAATTACAAATTTTAAATTGAAAATCAACTGATATATTCATTCAAATTTATGTTATCAGCATAAAAATTGACTTATTTTTTCCATACATACATACATACATACATATATATATATATATATATATATATATATATATATATATATATATATATATATATATATATATATATATATCATGTATTTCCATCAAATAAAAATTGTGAATTTTGTAAATATTTATTAGAGGTAATTAACATTTGTGTCTACATTTGATTTCTATTTAAGATGTAATAATAAATTAAGTGCATTCAATACTCAAGTATAATGTTCAGTATTATTAAGAATAACTATTTTTATTTATATATGAGTACTGAATGTATAGCTATTGGATGTTTAATATTTGTATGAAACTTTCTTTTGTATAATTGAAGAAAAAAATATACATATAATCAATCATTTTTTATTTCTAAATTTTAAAATGTGTAACACTTTTCTAGTAAAAATTTAATAATATAAATTTTACAGTAGACATCGAAATAAAGCTGATGTTTAACAAAATATGTTTAATCAGGGTTTTAAATATTTATCCATAAAAATACTATTTAATAAAATTAATCCATCAGATTTTACTAATATACATATTACTAAATGAATATAAACACCATTATTGAATTAAAAATTTTATTTTTCTAAGCTTATAAAAAAATTGTACAGATAATATATTAACTATTTCTAAAATTTATATCTTATCTATTTTTTATATATATATATATATATATATATATATATATATATATATATATATATATATATATATATATATATATATGTACATACACACACGCACATCCATACATCTATTTGTTCTATGGTAAAATAAATCGATTGTATTTATTTTTGGTAGAATATAGATTCATTTCCTCCAATAGTGCGTTCTATATGTTCGAAATCATTCTAATCAATTGGATATTAGATTGAGAAATAAATTTTATAATTTAATCTCATAAGGATGTTTCTTCACATGCTAACAATTATCATTTCCATATTAATAAGTATTAAATATTTCAGCATTCCATGCAAATACCTTTTAGATGGATTTAAAGGAATGACTGTAAAGGTATAAAAAGAAAGGACAATAATACAGTAGGATTTGATAAGCGATAGGAGCATCATTCTCTTACAAAACGATTAAGTTTATACGATCTTCGTCAGTAAATGTGCTAGAGGTATTAGATTTCCTATACGTTCTATATATCTCTCTCTTATCAACTGCTCAAGTAAAAGGCGTCAGAGTAACGAAGTGAGACGTTTTAACTGTGCTCCACCCGGTATGTGAATGTGTTAGAACTCAGTGTGGTCTCGAAAGTGTGGTATGCTAGTGCCTACAGTGTTGTAATGTGAATATAAAATGGCTGAACCCAGTAGTCACGATATTCCACAAGACGAAGGTAAATTTCGACTAAAAAAGCATGATAAATTATTTATGTTATTAATGGTACTATTAAGTTTGTGCGAATTCGTATTCAGCAAATCTACGCAGTGTGATTTTTGTTCGGTTTGTCAGCATCTTAGGGGGCATGACTTATTGTTCCAACCATCTGTAGTTTGAAATACAAGTGTTGAAGTAAAAAGTCCGGTTTTCTATTCATGAATGTGCATGTGTAAATAAATCTATTGAAAAAGTATTTTTTTTATTTTTATATCATTGAAGTGGTTGATCTGTGAGTAATCATTTTTTGACGTATGCGTATATATTTGCATTCTAGTATATAATTGTCAAAACGGCCTTGTCAAGGTTTTGTAGTTTTGATATTGTATACTGTAATATTTTTAATTTAATCAAAATAGTATTGTATTTTATTGTATTTTTTTTTTTTTTTTTGAAAAAAAGAATGTCATGAATTAATCAATGTACACGCATATCTCGGTGCTGTCATGCGTTCCACAATGACCAACAAACTATTTTTAAATATCCCCTTTAGAAAATATTTGAGTTCGTGTACATTATACTATGTTTGTTTCATTAAAACTATCTTACTTAACTATTTTAGAAGATTGTCAAATCGTGAAGTTTATTTCGTGTATTTTTTATTACATCCTTCATTAGTGTCAATTTTTTACCTGTATTACTGTTTTTGTTATTTAATTTTAACCACACCTATTACATTATTTTTATAAATAATTGTCATAATTAAGTACTTAAAAATCACATATTGATTTTATGATATATAAATAAATTATTTTAGTCAATATAAGTAATTGAAATATGTACCAAATAACATCATAGTTTACATTTTTGATATTGAACGATTTGCATTTTATTTTAAGAGTTTTAACTAGTATTTATTTTTATACGTCAAATACAAAAAATCAAATATTTTTTATAATATACTTTTGCATATCAATAATATAATGTCAGTAGTATTTTTTTTAGGAAAAAGAATATTACCAACTCGTGGTAAATTCGTATAGTTATTTGTTACAGTTATTATTGACAGACTAGAGTGTCATTGGCATGTGCCAATTAGGATTAGTTTCAGAAATGTAGCCTTTTTAAATTTATATATATATATATATATATATATATATATATATATATATATATATATATATATAATATTATATCGATTTATTGGAAATATAGCAAATTTATAATAAAAATAAATTTAAATTTCATTCATATTTTAAAAAATTTGCATATACACACATATATACATACAGTGCCCTCCAAAAGTTAGTCGAAATGAAAAAAATAACAACAAATGAAAAATTGTGCAAAAAATATCTTCAAATGAAACACTGTTTATTAAACCTTAATTAATAATAGTCATTTTGATAAAGAATTAACAATAATGTTTCAAACGAATCATAAATTATACAAATAACTACTTCTAGGTCTAAGTGCCAAAAGTTAGTTGAACATTACTAAGAAAATGATATAAAAAATCAAAACACGTTTATTTTTTAATATTTTGTATGACCGCCATTATTCCGCAGAACAGCGTTAGGCCTTCTAGACATTGATTCTACTTGGTTTTTAGATCACGATTTCAAAAAATTTGTCTTTAAATTGAGTATTGTTGTGTTTTGAAGATGTGTGTATCCTGCGGTCTAAATCGTCCCACAAATGTAGGATTAAAGTCGAGCGATATCGATGGCCGTTCAAGTATATCTACATCGTTGTTTGTGAAAAATTCTTTAGTTATTCTAGCTATATGCTTTGGATCGTTATCCTGTTGAAAAATAAAAGCCCGACCCAATCCTATTGTTTCAGTGGATTGGTGTAAATTTTCTTATAAAATATTACAATACATTTGCGTTGTCATTTTGCCCGCAATAATATGTAATTTGCCCATACCATACAAAGAAAAACATGACCACACCACGATACTTCCTCCTTATTGCTTTACACTTGGTTTTTACACCAATTCTCTGAAACAATGAATTAAAAATTTAAAAAAAAAACGTATTTTGATTTTTTATATAATTTTCTTCGTAATGTTCAACTAACTTTTGGCACTAGACCTAGAAGTAGTTTTTTTATAATTTATGATTCGTTTGAAGCATGATTTCTAGTTCCTTATCAAAATGACTATTATTAATTAAAGTTTAATAAACAGTATTTCATTTGGAGATATTTTTATTTTTTTTTGCACAATTTTTTTTTGTTTTTTTCATTTTTAAATAACTTTTGTAGGGCATTGTATATATATTATTATAATTAGTAGAAATGTAATATGTGTTTGTATTATAATTTTTTAATTACTTAAAGTTGTTCTTAAATCATTCTATAATTGTTAACTTTTTTCTAGAAATAATTAATTCACATTCAAATCCAGAAAATTTAGATCGGCCAAATTCAGTCAATAGAGGTGAGTAGATGACAATTTTTTTTGATCTTTATATTAGAATTAAATCATTATTGTTTTAATAAACAATTATTAGAGTCAATACCCCCTTTGTATCTCCAAACAACCGTAAAAATTATTTCTACACTATTAATCACTTAATTTTTTTCAACCTTTCACTTCAAACTATTAGATGCATCATAATAATGAAATACATGGAAAAATATAGTAGTATTGGCATAGACTACAATATTAAGTATAATTGTGTTTATATGGATATAATTTGTATATGTATTAATGTTTAAATATAAATAAATTATGTTTTGTATTCATTCTTCTAATATATATGAATTATATCAAAATAAATCTATTTCTGAAGTAGCTTTAATTTCATTTAATAAAAAAAATGTATTTTATATTTTGTCTTAAAATGTGGTTTATTTAATATTAGTTACATATATATATATATATATATATATATATATATATATATATATATATATATATATATATATATATATATATATATATATATATATATATATATATATATATATATATATATATATATATATATATATATATATATATATATATATATATATATATATATATATATATATATATATATATATATATATATATATATATATATATATATATATATATATATATATATATGTATATATATATGTATATATATATATATATATATATATATATATATATATATATATATGTATGTATATATATATATATATATATATATATATATATATATTATATTATATTTTTAGCACAGACAATGCACTGGTTTGCACATGTAGGTCCAGAAAATGATGAATCATTGGATGTATTAGGAGGTATTATTTTATTTTTGCAGTGAATATTTTGTAATTTAAAATGACAATTATATTTTTCATATTGTTATTATTTATTTGGCATTTATATAATGATTTTTTTAAAATAATTTTAAATTAATAATGTTTTCTCTATTATATATGTGTTCATAATTTTGTTTTAAATAGTATAATTAGCTTTGTATTAACATTTTGTTGAATAAAATTATATAATATACATTTATGAAAATATATGCTTATGATAAATTAAAAAATAGTTTCAATGTTATCAGTATTTATTTAAGTGAAGAACTATTAGTAAATGAAGCAGTTTTATTTGAATTAATTCAGTTTTAATAACATTATTTTCTTAATTTAAGCATGCCTTTTTATATCTAATTGAAGGTTTTATTTATTTTTTGTACTAATTAATTTAAAAAGATTAATGATGTTTTATAATTTCAGTAAATCAGTAAAAATCTTTTTGAATAAATAAAAATAATTTTGTATGTGGTTTACCAAAATTTTCTGTATTATTTAAATATACATATTCACTTATTTGTATTTGTATGTGTGCATTTTATAACAAATGTATCAAAGTAGTGGAGCTCATTGGAAACCTAATTTGTCAATATTTACAAAGGTTTAATGATCAGAGTGGAAGTTTAATGATCGGTGTGTCAATATTTACAAAGGTTTAATGATCAAGTGTTAATGTATTTTTCTTTAAGGTCGGGAAGATCGTGCTCGATTAGTACGAGAACGTCAAAGTGAAGAAAGGTTGCGCAAATTAAATGAAATAAGACAACAGGCATTACAAGCGCAGAGAACAAGGGAACAGAAAGAAGAAGAAAGACGTCGTCGTATTGAAGAATTAAGAATTCGTGA
>CP092097.1:10735000-10835000 GCA_029203775.1 Neoneuromus ignobilis
TAATTGAAAATGTAAATAAACTATTATTTTGATATATATTTAAGTTTATTTATTATTAACTTTTATTCATATTTAATAATTATAGTTGTATTTGTTGGTAGCTTCTCTTTTAAATAGTATCTTTTGTTTACAAATATTTTATATATTGTTAAATATGTAACTATTTCAACTGTTTATTAATAATACTAGGTACTTCAAATAATGATATTAAAAATGTGGGAGTAGAGTATCAGAAACCACCTATACCACATCCGAGGACAAAATCTCAAGGAAAAGTAGAAAAGACGCCATCAAAATCAGTTACTGGATTAAAAGTAAATAAATAAATTCAATTGTTTATTTTTGTATATATTTTTTAATAAACCTTTCTTTTCAAGGGTGTTTCATCATCACGGGGTTCAGCTCGATCTACTCCATTAACTTCGCCAAGTACTGAAAATGTAGGATTAATTGGAAGTCCACAGCCTTCATTATCAAATGGTCATAAATCTACACCAACTGTACCAAGAAGAAAGTCTAGTAAAAATGAACCTACATCTGAAAAAACACCAGTAAAAAAAATTAATTCTGCAGAAACAGATGTTTTAAACACAAATGAAACAATTCAAGCAGAAACCATGGACACTGATACTAAAGTTATTGAAAATGAAGCTGCAGACAAAATTGAACTGAATGTAGAACCAACAAGTGTGCAAATTGTAGATACAATTCTGAAACCAGCTTTTGTGGAAGATTTAAAAATAGATGTTAAAGCAGAAAATTCAGTTGATATTCCAGTACCTTCTGTTGAACAAGAATTAAATGAAAGTAAGCAAAAAGCATTGGAGGACCCATCAGCTGTATTTATTAATGAAGAGAAGAAAGTTTCAGAAATTAATTCTAATTCACTTCCATCCAATAACAAAGTTTCAGAAATAGAGTCAGTAGATGTTTTAAATAATACTGAATTAGAATCAGTGGCTAAAATTGAAACAGGTGTTAAAAATATTGGTATTAGTCAACCACTATCTATTATGACTCAATCATTAGATCAATCGGATGTTACTGACATGACTGGTAAGAAAAATTGTTTTAAAAAAGTATAGTTCTGTACTAAAGTTTAATGTTTTGTAGCTTCTATAATAGCTAAAAGTCGTATTACAACTGAAGAAGAAGCTAAAGCAGCATTAGCTGAACGACGGCGTTTAGCCCGTGAAGAAGCAGAAAGGCAAGCGGAAAGAGAACGATTAAGATTAGCTGAAGAAGCGCGTATTGAAGCAGAACGTCAAAGAGCTGAGGAAGAAGAACAACGTCGTCTTGAAGAAGAATCTCTTCGCTTAGCAAAAGAACAGAGAGAAGCAGAAGAAACTCGTTTAAGGCAAGCTATCGAAGAAGCTCAAAAAAGAGAACAAGAGGAACGTAAAATGCGCGAAGAAGAAGCAAGACAAAGAGCAGAACGTGAAGAGGCTGAAAAAAGAGCACGTGAAGAAGCAGAGCGCCAGCGAATAGAACTTGCTGAAAAATTGCAAAAAGAAGAAAAGGAACGTGAAGCACGACGTAAACGTGTTGAAGCAATAATGTCGAGGACACGTAATCGTGGATCTACTGGTAGTGCAGCAAGTGGCACACCGATTCAGGTAAAAGTTTTACCAATTTTTAGTTTGTTATTGAAATGTAAAAAATAATATTATGTTTTTAATGTAATTGAAAATTAATAAGGTCTAATCATAATTTGAGAAATAATTATTTGTTTTGTAGTCATATAGTCAAGATGATCGACCGTCTTCAGCACCTGATGTAAATACTAGAAATACAACAGATGAACCTGTATTGGTTCCAGAAAAAAGTATTGTACGTAATGGAACAACAGGTGCAGAAATGTCTGATAATGGTATTGATACCAAAAAAATAGCAATTATGAATGAAAATGATAATAGTCAAACACAGAGTCAGATTATAAAATCTGGAGAATTAAAAATGGATAATGATTTCAATCCAGTTAGTACTGATTCACAACTAATATTCATTTCTCCCAAGTTACCACTTAATGGAAGTAACATCGATAATGTGTAAGTTAAATCAAGAGATTTTGGAATATTTGGAATATATTTGAATATTCAATTTGTCATATATTTAAGAAAATATGATTGTTGCTATAATTATTAAAATTAACAGTAATTTTATTTTTACACAGTTTGAAATGATTTCAATTTTACTTAAATTATGTAAATTTTTAATTACACACACCCAAATTTATTATTGATTAAATGTGTGTGTGTGTGTGAACGTATGTGAGGTCTACTTATATAATAATTTTATGGTGGGTAATATTTTAGAACAATATATCATATTTACTATATTTTTTTGGCAAGAAATTAATGTATTGAGTAATGTAATTAATTATATATATTATTTATTAATATTTAATATTAAAGAAAAAAAGGGTAATAATTTTTAATATGAAATTATTAAAAAAGTTAAATATGAAATTAAATGTGTTAGTTGTTTCATTTTGAATATAAATTTCACCTTTTTGTAAATTATTTTTTTTAAAATTGTTTCTTAAAGTATAAATTTAAGTAAATGTTCTAAGTAATTATTATAAATAATTTTTTGAGGTTACCTAATTATTTCTAATCTTAGAAATAAAGGAAATAAATTATAAGTTCAAGTATTTTATATCAGTGTATATATGAAATAGTATTAATAAATAAAAAAGTAATGATTGTATTCAAGAAAATGAAATGAAAATATTAAAGAAATAGTGAAGTTATAATTATTTTTTAAAAAAAGGAAATGAATATATAAATTACATATGTATTATTATTGTTGATTGATTGAAATGTGATAATATAACATTTCTTTTAATTAAGGCTGGCTTTATTATTTTTCATTTATGTTTTTACATACCATGTGTAGTCTTAAATAAGTGTATCAAACCACATTATATATATATATATATATATATATATATATATATATATATACACACATACATACGAGGGTCGTTTGATAAGTATGGTAAAAAAGTAAGAAAAACTAAATTGAAAAATTTAATGAAATTAAACTATAAATAAATTTACCATACTTATCAAATGACTCTCGTATATATTCAGTTTTCATTTGTAATTTATAATTTACAAGAAATTTATAATTTTTTGTTTACAAATTAATATCTAAATATTTCTATGTAAATTATGTATTTTCTATACAGGGTTGAACAACATAATGTAAGAAATGCCAATGAATCAATGACTCCAACTGTAGATCTAATTACCAATGAGGATACAATCAATTCTAATAAGTCGACACTTCCTGAAACAAAATCAACCTCAGGTCTGTAATTTGTATGCATACATACATTATATATATATATATATATATAAGAATATACAAGTAAAAGTATAAAAAGTAATATATTTTTCTTTAATATTTCCTACACATGTTAGGTAATGTTTTTAAACTTAATATATAATGCACTAACTGTTTTTATCCTTAGTACTTCTTTAAGTAAATAATTTTACTAAGAGTTATTTGTTATATTATTTATTACTCTAAATATATTTCATTTTAACAAATCAGTTACTACTTACTTAGTTTATTTTTATCAGTATTAATATTGTATATTAATTTTTTTACTGTTTAATGTGTGAATATTCTTATAAAACCTCATTTTTTTCAGATCCTTTTTGAGCTGGTGTCATGCATCACATAAAAATAAATATTAACATATTATACCTTTTTTGTAATTACTAGTACATATATCATATAAAAATTTGGCAAAGGAAATTTTGCATTTAAAATTTTCTATAAGTTGTTTTTTTCTTTTTGTAATTTTTTGGGTGCTTTATAAGTAGATGTGGATATATTTGAGATGTTCATAATTTAGTGTCGATGAATGCATAAAATAATTATCTTCACTGCATTTCATATGTGATAAGTACATTTTATTGTGAATACCATTTTTTTTTTTTTTTTTTTAATGTTCTTACGTATTAACAAACATTTCTTCTTTAAAGTATGTCTTATTTAAATATGAAATGAAGTAAATAATTTGTAGTTAATACAAACTGTGTGTAATTGAGTACTTCTTTTAAATTTAATATTAATTGTATGGAATGAAAGTGTATTTTTTTAATTTAATTTAGATTTTCTGTACTTTGAATAATGTGGTTTATACTACATACTTTTTTTTACTGTTCTGTTTTTCTGCATTAATCACTTTAATTTATTCTTGCCACAATTCCTAATTTAATATAAATTAAAATATTCTTATATTAAATTCAATACAGAGACATGAGTGTTATTTTATTATTTATTTTAGTGTTTGTAATGATTTGTTTAATGCAAGTGGACCAGAATGTTTTGTATATATCATTCCTAAATAGATGATACTGGCAATATTTTTATGTAGTTTAAAAAAGACATTCTTTATTTATCTAGTGGATTTAAATATTATAATATGTAACATTCAGTAGTATACTTTTGCACAAATTTCATATGATCTAATATGTATACGATAAGTTTTTCTTGTTAAGAAAATAAACTTTGTTTATAATTCACATCAAAATGTGCTTATTATTATGAAAAGTGGTTATCTTCAAATATTTAAGCAATTTAATGTAAATCTTATACAGTAATTCTTAAACGTATTTCAGTACACACACATACAATGTATATATGTGTGTGTTTATATATATATATATATATATATATATATATATATATATATATATATATATATATATATTTAATATAGTTTTCATTTGTATGCAAATAAGGTTTGAAGTTAACCATCCTTGGTAAAGTTCATTCTGATAGCATGTTGCAAAATGTTAAGATTAATTGCTATTAAAAACTACAGTAATATATAAATAATAGTGATTTCATTTACCACTGTCAATAAATAATTTTCAATGCTTTAATTACCATAAGTCTCAGCATACATCCAACACTTAAAAAATTAGTTCACAAGGCAACATTTTATATATATATATATATATATATATATATATATATATATATATATATATATATATATATATATCATAGTGTTTATTTACAAAATATAATCTAAGGTTTATCTAGCTACTTTGTATTCTGGTAATTAAAGTGAAAAACGATTGTTTGACTACATGTGTGTGAAGAATATATAAAAATATTTATATATATGTACTTACACTTATGCATTAACACTTGCTTAATACGCTATGCATAATGTGTCAGACCATTTTTCATTTACATACACAATATATACAGAATAATCTCTGTGAACGTGATAAAATAATTATCAATTATTGTTTTGTTTAACAGTATTAATTTTTGTTATGTGTAAAATGAAATATCTTACAGTGTTAGATGAAATCAAACCAAAATAGAAAAATATATATATATTAATTTATTTGGCATTTCATAGACATTTGACTATGTAATTTTTTTACATAATATAAATATTTGCAATTTGTCAGGATGAAAATTTTCATCTTAAGAATTCGTAAGACTAATGTGCTGTATGAATAATTAAAAAGCATAATATCTTCCACTGGGATTTGGTCTCGGCTTTAACTAGTCACTTCTATTATAACTCAGTCTTTAAAGATACAATTATTTATTTAAAATTTATGAATAATTTCTGTGGCGATAATAAAATAATTAATAATTTAAACAATGTCACCATTGATGTCATAACAAAAACTAGTTAAATACTTTTTTTTTTCAATAATCGTTGCAATTTTTATCAAATACTTTTGACTGATTTTGATTGTAATTTATAAATGTTGTATGTATGTATGTGTATATATATATATATATATATATATATATATATATATATATATATATATATATATGCATATTTATTTACATATGTCTATTGTAATAATTAGAATATGGATGGTGAGATGAAGAATTGTGTTAATAGAAGATTGGTGCATTTGTTGAAGTTAAAAAATTAGATAGTAATTATGTTAAAAATAATTATATGTTAAAAGTAGAAATAATTAATTAATTTTTACCTAATGTTATAGTTTTTGTCATTTGACAACACATGATTAAAATTAAACCTCAGTAATTTTTATAATTTTTGCTGACTCCTTTAAAAATATAATAATTTTTATTTTAATTTGGTTTTAGAATTTGTTATTGATTTTCCTGCTAATATCGAGGTTTAATTAATCTATTTTATCAGCATGTTCACAAACATTTCAGAAAAAAATATATTTTATATGTGAAATAAATTAATCAGTATATTTTACACTATTTTAAAAATTTGCCAGATTAGTATGATTTGTATTTTAAAAAATTATTTATTATGTATGTATATGGTAACAAATGTTTTGTGACTATGTTTTCATCATAGTAGTTATAAAAATTTTGTTGCAGATGTAAAATAATATTGAAAAATAATATAAGATTGCTGTAGAAATTTATAAATATGTATGAAAGTGTATTTTCTTAACACATGTAGTAGTAATGAAGTTTTCAGAATTATAGTTGTTTAATGAAAGAAAAGATGCCTAAATTGATCTTTCAGCATCAGCTGTTTAAATGAGTCCTTATATTTGAATGGATGGAATTCATATTAATTTTTATAAACCCACAAATTTTATTTCTTTTATAATTTATCTATTTGATACATTTATTGTAATTATTAAATTATATTAATAGTAACTAAAAAATTAATGAAATAATCATATATTGACTGATATTGGTATATATAACTTGTCGGCTGTTGAATGTTTTGATTCTTAATATTGAAATTTGATTGGGTTTTAAACATATTTTTTTATTATAAATAATATTTGGGTATTCTAAATTTTATATACATTGCAGTTATATTATTTTGTTTTGTGTAAAATTCACATTAAATAATTTGTTATTTATATGTTATTTTATTTAAACCTTTTGTAATTTATTTATATGTCACAAAAATATACATATGTTTATATATATATATATATATATATATATATATATATATATATATATATATATATATATATATATATTACATATGTGCATACATGGACACACAATAATTGGTATGTATTAATGCCTATATACACTTCATTTTATTTAACAAAATAAATAAAAATGTATGTATAAAACCCTTACGAACTGAGTAGTATTGAAAACATGAATAGGAATAAGTATTGTGGCAATGTATGAAGGTTAAAAAAACGTGTGTGTGTGCATATATATATATATATATATATATATATATATATATATATATATGTATATATATGTGTATATATATATATATATATATATATATATATATATATATATATATATATATATATATATATATATATATATACATATACATACATATACATACATACACTTACGAGGTCGTTTGATAAGTATGGTAAAAAAGTAAGAAAAACTAAATTGAAAAATTTAATTAAATTAATTAACTAAATTAAACAATAAATAAATTTACTGTACTTATCAAACGACCCTCGTATGTATGTATATATATATATATATATATATATATATATATATATATATATATATATATATACACATATACACACACATAGGTGTGTGTGTGTATTATTAAAAAATATTGCTTTGTTAATAAAAAATGTTATTTGATGATAACTTCTCTACTTGTTGGTTATCAACAAATTTCATAAAAAAATGTGCAGTGCAGTTACGACAAGAATTCACAACTCATGATAATTATAAATATATATATATATATGTGTGTGTGTGTGTTTGCATACATATTCACACGCATAGATAAAAATAGGTTTGTATATATATATATATATATATATATATATATATATATATATATATATATATATATATTCATCTGTGTGCATGTATATGTATATACATTTCCACACTTATATACACTCGCATGCATTTAAAATAATAGAAAAATATAATAATTTCATATATTTCAACTTGTGCAACAACAAGTACTTATGTACATGTTACTGATAAAAATAGCTTGAAGACAGTCAGTTTGCTTCTAATATATATTATTAAAATTATAAATATTTATGTTGATTACTGGCATATTTATTTTTATTAAGTATACATATGTATTACTTATTTTGAAAAACAGTCTAATTATTTATTATGAAAGTAAATCATTTTTATGTATGATTGCCTGTTTATAATAAATATTTTGTGTTAATATATAATGATTTTTCTTATTTACATAATTTATTCAGATATTCAATTTCACTATAAAATAATATTTTTTTATTGTATTCATAAAACATTGCAAATCACTAATAAAATATTTCTGTTATCAATTAATAAAAGTCCTGTATTTACTATTAAAATATTTCATGTATTGTAATAAAGTTATAAATAAATTTTTTTTGAAAATAAACTTATCTGTTAGGTGAATGAGCAGATTGGAAGTATTAAATATAATCATTGTAATTTGTAAAGGTATTGTTAAATATAATAGAACATTTTTAAAGTGATACTGAATTGTTAAAAAATTAAGGATGTAAGTTTGTTCCAATTAGGTTTTTACATAAAAATATTTAATATTGTTTCTTTATTATTTAATTAAAAGTAAATTATTCTTTTTGTGTTAAATTTTAATTAGTTCATGGACATGAAGCAGTTGATATCTATTGTGTATACTATGCAAATGAGCCTTAGTGTGTGTATGTTTCTACATTGATATATCCCCCCCCCCTATATATAAAATATAAATTCAACAAGTATACAATCGTTTAGTAAATATCTGTATTTAGTAGTGTGGTAAATATATTATAAAACAATTAGTCATTTACCCTACTTATAAATTTTTATTTCTTCGATAATCATTTACTGTTTACTCTATTCACCAATATGAATTCGATATCTATATAACCCATCATTTTCAAAACATTACATTTTGTAATATAGATATTGTAATGCAACATTTTAATAAAATCTAACTTTATAATGCAAAGCTTTATCAATGATAATATAGTCATTGAAATAGGCGTCAACAAAAAATGAACAAGTTATTATTAAATACTTTAATAAAAAAAAATTAGTGTTTAGGTACATAATTAATTTATGTTAAAGAATTTATAGTTTAAAATGCACGGAGAGTAATTAAAAATTGAATTGTTGAAATTAAAAGATTTATTGTCAACTAATTGTGGATTATTAAGGATTAGAGAAAATTTATATATATATAATTTATAATTGTTTTTTTACAATTACGAGCAAAATAGATATCATGTTCATTTTATTGATAAATAATTAAATGAACTATCGACATTATTTAAAGAAAGTATGCAGTAGTTATAATTCATGATAATTGAAAAATCCAAAGTTCATTTGCTGCAATATTTACAGTTCATAGTTCGAACTTGTAATCGTATATACAAGTTTTTAAAAAAATAGATTAATGCAAAATGGCGGTAGCTGGGATGTTTCTAAGTAGAGTTTTAGGTAAAATTATGTAATTTTGTATAATTACTCTTCTGTACTAACTAATAATTGTTGAGTGACAGTGTATTTGTACATGTAAAAAATGTTGATTATGTTAATTTGTTATCCAAATAAAATTTAATGAGTTACGTTATTGAAAATTTTAACTATTCATAAAAAATAATTACATTAATTAATATTCTTTTGCTATTTTATTATTTAATTTGTTGATAATTATTTGATAAATTTTAACTATTTATTTACTAATAACTAGAAGTGATTAATTATGTATTTAAAAATACATAAGTAACATATATACAATCTAATTACATTTATAAAGGTGTTCAGATTAGTAAATACATATACAAATTTAATGTGTAAAATAAGTAACTTAACCAATATAATATAAAAAATCTGAATTTTCTAGTTAAAGATTGCGTGAAGTTATCAGCTTCATTCAAAAAACATATTCGTTTTGCAAGCACAGTTTATGATGAAACAAGAAAAAATCTAATTTTGACCAAAGATACAAGAGTTATATGTCAAGGGTTTACTGGAAAGCAAGGTACTTTTCATAGTGAGCAGGCTATTGATTATGGAACAAAAATTGTTGGTGGTGTATCACCAGGAAAAGGTGGAAAAACACATTTGGGACGTCCAGTGTTTAACTCTGTAAAAGAGGTCTGTTAATAATATTAAAAATATGTGTTGTTACGATTCTAAAAATTTCTGTAAAGTATACAATTTGAAAGATTGATATGTATATATATGTAGAGATATACAGGCATGTATTTTGGTTATTTGAAAAGACATAGTTATGCCTTTTTAAGTAATAATTATTTATTTTGATAGGCTGTAGATGCTACTGGAGCAGATGCCACAGTTATTTATGTACCTCCACCAGGTGCAGCTGCAGCTATATTTGAGGCTATTGATGCTGAAGTGCCATTGATTGTTTGTATTACAGAAGGTATCCCACAACATGATATGGTAAAAGTGAAACATCGCTTATTGCGACAAAATAAATCACGACTTGTTGGTCCAAATTGTCCTGGAATTATAGCACCTGAAAAGGTTTGGTTTTAATTAATAAATACTAAAAAAAAAAAATATTGTATATATATATATATATATATATATATATATATATATATATATATATATATATATATGTAAATTTTTTATTTTATACCAAATAGTTAATAATTTATGAAATATTCACTGAAAGTCAAGAACATTTTGTATTATAAATATTATAATTACTTTTGCCAAACTCATTATTCTTAATTTTAGTGCAAAATTGGTATAATGCCTGGTCATGTTCATGCCCGTGGTAGAATTGGTGTTGTATCACGATCAGGAACGTTGACGTATGAAGCTGTACAACAAACTACACAGGTAAATTATTTAATTTATATAGTAGACACATTTTTAATTTATGATACTAATTTAATTTAGGTTGGTTTGGGTCAAACATTATGTGTTGGTATAGGAGGTGATCCTTTTAATGGAACTGATTTTATTGATTGCCTTGAAGTATTTCTAAATGATTCAGAAACACTCGGAATCATATTGATAGGAGAAATTGGTGGAGTTGCAGAAGAGCAAGCTGCTGCCTATTTATTAGAACATAATACTGTGAGATTTAATTTTGATTTTATTGAAATATGCATACATACAAACAATATGTAGATATTTACATATATTATTATTATAAAGGGCCCAAAAGCAAAACCAGTGGTATCATTCATTGCCGGATTGTCAGCTCCTCCTGGTCGTCGTATGGGGCATGCTGGTGCTATTATTACTGGTGGTAAAGGAGGCGCACAAGATAAAATAAATGCGTTAGAAAATGTAGGTTTTTGTGTATTCAAGTTGTGCTTTTTCATATATAATATTATATATGTTTATATATATATATATATTTCTTTTTAATAGGCTGGAGTGAAAGTAACTAAATCACCTGCACAAATGGGTAATATTTTAGTCAAAGAAATGCGCCGAATTGGGATTATCAATTAAAAAATGATATTTAATATAAAAATTTCAATATCAATATTTAAAAAAGACAGCAGTATAGTAAATTTGAAATGTGAAATGCTAATTTTTATTTATTTTTTTCAAATATTTTCTTTAGTATTGTTGAAATGAGATGTGTTAATATAAATATGGTTAAATTCAAATTAGCTTTGTACAAAGATATTTTCATTTATAAAGTATACATTCGATTGTTAAAAAATGAGTTGTTCTTTTTATATATTGGCTTTAGTTTAATTTCTTGTATGTTATAACATTGGTTATATATAAATATATATCTGACTATATCTATCTATATCTATCTATCTATCTATCTATCTATCTACCTATATATATATATATATATATATATATATATATATATATATATATATATATATATATATATATATATATATATAATATATGTATATATATATATATATATATGTATATGTATGTATGTATGTATGTATTTCTTATTTTTAAACAGATTTAAAGAAAAGTTATGAAATGTATTGAGTTTAAAAAATGTTTATATTCAAATTAATAAAACATAAATTTTTATATGATGTATACAACATGTATAAATGTTAATTAATGCTATGTAAAATTGATAATTTTAATAAATGTACAGAGTTTAAAATGTTTTATTCCTTAAGTAAAAATCTGTATTGAAAGTATATTTCATAAGATTAATGCTGAAATTAAAGTTAATTTAAAATAGTACAAAAGTATTTTGTGAAAGAATAGAGATACCAAGTGAGTATCTTTTTAAAAGATTTGTTCCTAATACTTTAATTTTATTGATATGTTTATAAAGAACTTTTAAATATTCAGAATTTAGTAAAAGTAAATATGAATAATTTTCAGTAGATTACATTTTTTGAATTTTTCAGATATCAGTATCTAATAAATCATGCTCTAATGAAATAGATGCTCTTCATTTTCTTGATTTATATACAGAAAATTGTTTTCTGTATACCTCATATTATTTAGGATAGCATATAAATTAATTTAAATTGAAATATTTTTGAAAATACTAACAATTATATTGATGCGTGTATTATATGTCTTTTATTACATTTATATGTACATACACTATTTTTCTGGTGTTATTTGAAACCATGTACGTATTTTTTAATTGTTTGAAGTTTTTTTTTGTAACAGTTTTAGAATCGCAGTTTAAATAGTAATTGTTATATTAGTTTTCAGTAATTGGTATTGTATATTGTAAATGGAATAACGCATATTTTGTTCAGTAAATAAGTTAGTATTGTAAAAGTGAAGTAGCATTTATTAGTAGTAATTATTTACTACACATAATAAATAATGGCGGATGATATCCAAAGTTATATTTTACAATTACAGCAGGTAACCACATTTTTTATATGTATACTTTCAACTATCAAAACTGAATATTTGTGTTTAGGTAGAAGCTGCGCTATTATCTGATAGTGATAATAAAGAATTGTTGAAGTTAAAAGAGGATTTAGAAGAGGTGATTGAACTTAGTAGAGATTTAAAAGCCCAAGTAATAGAAAACACTAAAAATGACAGTATTATCCCAGGAAGTTCAGCTGCTCTTTATTTGGATCGGGATGATGAAATTCGTAAAGCATTGCTCGCAGCTCAACGTCAAGGTACTCGTGCTGCACTCCGTCCTCCTGCACCTGTCATACCTTGGAAAGAAGGTGATAAGTGTTTAGCGAAGTGGAGTAATGGACAGTAAGTTTTTATTGCACTTTATGATAATACGTGTATTTAATTTCATGTGTATATAATTGATTATACATATGAACAATCATATAAATCGATGTAGTTTGATAAATTTATTATTTTAGGTATTATGATGCTGTTATTGATCGTCTTTTGCCAGATGGAAAAGTTAATGTGACTTTTGATACTTATAAAAACAGAGCTGTTCTTAGCATTGTTGATTTAAAAGATATAGCCGAAAAGAAAATTGAGCCAGAAAGGAGGTAAGATGTTTAATTATTATAAAGGTGTATTTGTTATTATAATTGTTGTGTTGCATATGAATATTTAAGTTTATTTTTGCTATATTTTATGTTAAATTAATTACCTTTAACTTTTGTGGTATAAATAAACTGATATAATAGTTAAAATATTTAATAAAAGTTTCAAGTTTTTGTATGAATTTCAGTACAGTAATTTACAACAGAAACTTTTCAAAATATCTACATGAATTTCAGTGATAATACATTTATATTGAAAAGTATGTGGATGTATACCTAGCATACCTTGCAATTGCAGAATTTTCCAGTTGAAATGTTATAAATTGTGAACAGTACACTAAAGTAAGTTTCAGATATCTAATTGTATATAATTTTAAGTCGCCGGTATCCAAAAGTGAATCAGCGTGAATATTTAAAGAAAAAAAAGCAGAAAAAACAGCAACGATTTAAAGAATTAGAAGCTGAAAAAGAAGTAGAAAAGAATAAATGGTTGGCATTTAGTTCTAAAGCAGCAAAAAAAGGCCTTAAAAATAAGAGTATATTTGCATCTCCTGATAATGTTAATGGAAGAGTAGGAATTGGTACTTGCGGTGTGAGTGGACTTCCAATGACAGAATATATTGCAGCAGAGAAAAGGAAGAAGGGTGTGTGAACTGATTATGGTTATACATTGTATTTTATAGTAATCTTGTTAAGTTTTTTTATTTAATTTTTTATGTATGTATGTGTTGTGTGTGTATTTATATATATATATATATATATATATATATATATATATATATATATATATGTATATGTATATATATATATATATATATATATATATATATATATATATATATATATATATGTATATATATATATATATATATATATATATTTATTTGTGGGTATAGGTGAGTGTATATATACATATACATGCATATATATGAGGATGTTCTTTTATATATTTTATTTATTTCAGATAAAAAAGTTTAATACTCCTTTTTTATCAAATGATGTGGCTGAATTATTGGTATAATTAAATTGGCCTGCATATAAAAATTCTGTACAGAAAATTAAGAAATATTTAATAATTTTAATAAGAAAAGTATTATTTTATATTATTATGTGAAGAATGAACAGCAATTATAAAATTGTTTGAAGAAGAAAGTTATTAATTTTTTCTACCATCACATATTTAATAACATGTTAATAAAAATAGTTTGTTTATATTTAAGTTTAATTATAATGTAGGCACTTCCATTGATTCTAGTTTGAATTGTAATCGTTATGATTGCTTTAGTTATCCTTTTTCTTTTATAAAAAAAAGATATTAATAATTTCGTTTTCAAATTACTTAAGGTTCTTAATTTAATCCTGACTATAATTTATAATTCATGAAATTATTATGTGGTATTTTATATCTATGTACATTTTACACGTGTGCGAAAGATGTGTGTTTCTTTTCTCTTGAATTTTAAAATAATTTTTGTTGAAAAGAAATTAGATTAATTAAAACGATATTTTTTCATAGTTTGTAATAAAATTTAAAATTCACAATTATAATTTAAGATAGGTGAAGATATTATCTTGCGAATATTTTTTCTTGAAATATCAATTATTGGTTGTCTTCTTTGATATGCTTATGTGCATTTTAATGACAGTGCCATCATGCTGGAAGTGTAGACACAAAGTCTCTATTTTAAACATTTTCTATGCTTTTACAGTTAGTGCTATTGTATTAAAGTTGAAATGTACATAAAAGTACCAAAGTAGATATTATTAGTTGTAGGACATGTAGATGAAGAAAACTATGTGATGTAAATTCATTTTTAAATAATGTTAATATAATTGAATAAATTTTGATAGCAATGAAAATTTGCAGATATTATAAGTTTATAAAAGTTAATTTTGTAACATATTCTGTATATAATTTTATATGTGACTGAAACGTTTGTTGATTTTTTGTCAGATATGTTATTTCTTTGAATACTGACTTTACAATATTGTAACTAATGATTAATTTTATGCTTTCTTAAGTAGAACAATCAATTTGTTACAAACTGCTGATTTTAATTGTGAATAAATGTATGAATAAATCAATTAAAGTGTAAACTGTATAACCTATGTATATTTCCCTTAAAATATATATCTTAAATATTTTAGTTAATTCTGATTTTTTACTAAGATATTTTTTTTATAAGTAATTCGATATTGTTAGTAGAATAAAAAAATAGTAGCTGGAAATGACATTAAAGGTGTTTGTATTAAAGTTTAAAATTAAAAGAGGAAGTAAATTAAAATTATGAAAAACAATAAAAAATTACGACATATTGAGCTGTTTTTATTAAATGAGTAGAACTGATATTGTATTTCATATTATTTAACATCACAACTATTAACATGAGTGTTTTGCTAATTAATAGTAAGTCTTTTAATTGTAAATCTAAAATTTTAAATATTACATCAAGTCTATATCGTTACATTTTCCATTATTTACAGAAATTATTTAGGCTATCAATATTTTGCTTAAAGAACATGGACTATGTGTTTAACCAACTTGTATATACGCAATTTATACTAGATTTAGTTATAATTTTATAATTGAACGGCTTAAAATTGATGTGAAATATCAATAAAATTATGATATTTTCTTGTAATAAGTTATTTATTTTGAAGTTGTATATTATACATGATATATACGATATACACAGATATAAATACATACATACATATATATATATATATATATATATATATATATATATATATATATATATATATATATATATATAATATGCGTATTAAAGTTGGAGAAACGGTACAATAAAATTGATTTTTAACATTTGTAAAACAGTAACCTACGTTTATATATTCTAATTTATTTTTTACTTAAATATTATAAAAGATAATAAAAGTTTTCGTAAAAAAAGTCAATAAAGGTTCTAATGTAAAAATAGATATTCATTGGCTACATTTTTAAATGTATATTGTTTTTATAATGAATACATTTGTAAAACGGTATATTTGTTTTTAGTTAGTTCGAATTTAACTGTCCCTTTGTGAGGAGATAGAATACTCTCATAGTATTTCTACTTGGTGTAAGAAGTTACTAAAAGGAAAAGTGTTTTTAGAAATTTCAAAGAAAGGACATTTTTGTGTCCTTACAGCGAAAAATTGCTCTTAAATTCCACATGTTATCTGATGAATCAAGACAAGTTACCAAAGATAACACGAAACTATTTTATATAAATAGAATATAGTATCTGAATATGGAATAATTATTAAATATTTAAAGAATTGATCAAAATTATACATTGTAATAAATGTAGCATAATTAGATATACTTTTATTATTATGTTTCTTTTAAAATTTTGGTGATATATATATATATATATATATATATATGAATTTTTTTTATTCCATGTATGTTCAAAAAACTATATTTTTTTAATTAAAATGAGTTCTTGCCTAATGTGGCTCATTGTTTTTGCCTGATACTAAACATTTAATTTTAAATTTACTTTTATAGGATAAAACTTGATTAATATTTGTACATTGTTTACAATAAGACTTCTTTTACGTGTGTAATTAATCCAGTCGACATATTATTTTTATTACAATTTATTTCAAAATTTGCCTATGAAATAAAAATTATCTTTGAAATATTTATCATAATTTATACAGGTGGCCTAAATGATACTGAAGGGTTTAGATATACATTTACTTGCTTACTATCATTTACTATCTTTCGGTTTCATTTGGGCCAACTTATATATAGTAGGTAAAAATTGATAAATATTTTTCGTTTCATATCAAATTAAATTCCTTAAAAATATACAAAACACTCGAAATAAAGTTACATTATTATTTATATTACATTAAATGTTTATTTAACAATCATTTCATTATGAGACTGTTGAGGTTTTAAAATATAGTTAGATACGTAAACTTTTCGAAATCACATTTAGTACATAGGAATACAGGTTCAAACTTCGTTTAATCGATTGTATATCAATAGATCTAATATTTGTAATTGATTCATCTGAATAATTATCAGTTTTACTAAACAAAATTTAATTGCTTTCATCTTTTACTGATATTCTTGTGAGTAATCATTCTATTTTATTATTTTCACATCATAAATAAAAAATAATGCATTTTTGTGAATAATTATATATATATATAGTAATTATTAACTAAAAGAAATTTCCCAGTTATACTTTAAATTAGGTTATAATAACAAAAATTATTTATAAAATTTCCATCATTTTGTCAACAATATTTAATCTTTATGTCGATTACATCCAAATGTTTATACAATGTTCATCAAATTGATCATGCTTTTATAAAATAGTTTGTCATATAAACTTTTTCTAAACCACATGTTATATTCAGTAATATATTCAGCGTTTCGTTTATTCTGATCGATTACATCCTTTTAGATTTAATATATTTATCTGTTCTTTTTAAATAGAAAATTAAAATGATAAACAAAGTTTGTAATTTTGACGTGTTATTATATATCTATACACATGCATTTTTATTTTATTATTTGGGGATTATAGATCAAAATTAGTGGATTTATGTGGACTAAATAATTATATATATGAATATATAAATATTTATACATGTATATATATAAATATATATATATATATATATATATATATATATATATATATATCATATATATATATATATATATATATATACAAACATTCATATTCATTATTCAAAATATATTATTTATTAGAATTATTATATATATATATATATATATATATATATATATATATATATATATATACATACGACATAGTTTTATATATTTTTAGATTAAAACTTAATTGTATTGATTATGTTACTTCTGATTAAATTTATATTTGAATACTACTTAATTAATTCGTCGTTTTAAATTAAATAATCTCTTTTAATATACATATATTGTTTACTTGTTAATGTAATCATTTTGTTTTATATAATTTAAAATTTGTTCAAATTTTATTACATATATATATATATATATATATATATATATATATATATATATATATATACATATATATGTATGTGTTTATTATATATATATATATATATATATATATATATATATATATATATTAAATATATATATATATATATATATATATATATATATATATATAAATATGTGTATGTATGTATGTATATGACATCTAACGCGTATTGTTTAATGGGATATATAATCTAATTTTATTAAAAAACTAGAAACTTTAGGAATTTTTTAGATTGAAATTGAGATGTACCTTCGGAACAAAACATATAAATGTATAATATTTTTCATTGTAGGATTATGGTGTAATATGATAATATTTATTATTAACTTTTATTAGAATTATTATTAAATTGAATTTGTATACGAGTGTTCATGTATATATATATATATATATATATATATATATATATATATATATATATATATATATTTACATACATACAATTGTATGTGTGTTAGTATTTGTGTATTTATAATTATATGTCATATTGAAAAGTACTTTCGGTACATTTTGTACATCATAAAATGCTTAGATTCCTTGTTATTCAAAAATATGATTTCTGATTTCATTGTTACTGTTTTTTTTCTCGATAATATTCATATAGTATTACTTATCATGAACATATATCGTTCCATTACCCTTTAATTATTCAGTCTAATATTTATCTTATTGAGATAAACATTTTAAATATGAAAAAATATAAAAAGTACACCTTATTTCAAATCTTCATCTATTCATATTTATCGTATGTCAGAAAAATTATATCGTATAATTCATGTTAGAAAAACAACGTATGTTGTGTTTAATTCGTTAATAGTAAATTGACACAATACTATAATTAGTAATCTATTTTTCATTTAACCGATATTTTTTGTATAATTCGCGGATTTAATATCAAATATATTCTTTATAAATGTTTACAGATTAAAAAGAAATTAATGTCATCATTTAACAATTAATTTCAAACGTAAATATTTTCTCTTAAATCATAATTTTGTGTATATATGTATATATATATATATATATATATATATATATATATATATATATATATATATATATGTACACACTTTTTTTTTAATTATAATATCGACGGAAATTGTTTTGAATTATTTAGGATTGCTACCAGTCAATACAATGTTAATGGACAGACAATATTTTTAATTATTAAAAACTAGTCACGTTAAATCAATATGGTCAATACTCGTTTTCTACAATAATTATTTCAGTCGTTATCTATTTACAAAATGCAATGAAATTGAAAATTTAATAAAACTAAATGCATAAAATTGCTCGTGAACTATTTAAGTAGTACAGTGGACTGTAAAATAATGTAATTATATACATATTATATATTACAATCATTGTTAATTTACATTATTTTTAAAATAATCGTATAACTTGATTATTTATTAAATGTAATTTTTCTTAGATACAAATAGTCTTATTATTATTTGATATAATTTTATACTTATTTTATGACCTACTCCATAACTTTATTTTGGACGAATATAGAAAAATTGTGAAATTCTAGTATTATAATAATATACAAAATTAAAAAAATATTGAATCAGATTTGAAATTTGTTGTTATTTATAATATTTGATTTTGTGTTTAATGGACTTTATTGACATTTTCATACATATACGAAGAAAATAATTCTGTTCTATAATATATATTAATTTGACATTGACCTTACTTGATACTAATACTGATTGTTTTGGAAACTAATACACGAATGTTTATTATTGTGTTAATAAAACAAATATATTTTTTCAAGATATGTACTTCGGTCAATCTTTTGAAGTTACATTCATATTTCAAATTAAAATTAAATTTTAAATATATTTACACCGATCTCGTAGTCATTTTTGGCGTTTAACTTTGTAATATTTACTTATTGAAAGTTAATTGATTGTTAAAAGTTAAAGTTTATTGAAAAGGTAGCAATCCTGAAATCTATTAAGTTCTGAATACAAAAATATATATCTGTTATATGATTTGTAAAATTTTAAATAAGTACTTTATTTATATCACTGTTTATATTTTGGGAAATTTAAAAAATTCAAGAATATTTGCAATTTATAAATAAGTAATATATGTGTTTAATGATTTAGTGTGTCTCGCTTAGAGAACTTTTTTCAATGCTCGGGCTTGTTAAATTGCTTGGATCACCATTAACATGCTTATGTGGAACTTTTGGTGAAGATTTACTGTTACTAGTCATAGATTGCATTGTTTGAGAACGAGGGCCAGAGAATCGCATACTGTATGCAGGTCTTGTTGTATCATTGATTCCGCTCTAAAAGTAATGCAATAAATAATATTGTTTTTCATTTTTATCTATTAAAAGTATAAACAAATATACGTTAGTTAATTTTACCTGATTAACTCCATTTCCTGGCCGAACGTTCTTGTATGGTTGAAATAATACGAGATATACTTTTGGTGTAAAAAGACAACCCAAAGCAACTGTAGCACTGATATTTAAACACATACATACGCTGGATATTTGTATCTGAAAGGAAATATATATATATATATATATATATACAACTTACAAACTATTTTTAATTCTAGATATTTTTATCAGTTTACCTTATAATCATTGTTAGTACCGAAATAAATCGGAATAAATGCTAACCACACGATACATGTCGAATACATAGTAAATCCTATATATTTAGCTTCGTTGAAATTTTCTGGAATTTTTCGTGTCTTGAATGCATACAATGTGCATAATATAATTAAGATCATGTTGTAAATTAAAGACATCATTAATGAAAATGTTGAAACTCTGCATGTCAGTACAGCTGTTAATGGTTGTGGATAAATTTCGCGAACATCAGGTCGTTCAAAAATTAACCAGCCAATTGAACCGACTAATTGTACCGACACAATACCTGTAATCAAAATTAATTAAACATTTTAATTCAGATTATATATATATATATATATATATATATATATATATATATATGTGCATGTGTGTGTGTGTACATATGTGTGTATATTTAATATTATTTAGTTTTAAAAACGTAATTACCAAGAGCAATAGCCACTTGAGAAATAGGTGATGTATAGACTGGCCGTTTAATACTTTTTACACCTCTATTGAATATTCTAGATATACGATTTGTTTTAGTAAATATAGCACTGTAACATATGCTTAGGCAAAGTCCAAGTCCAATTCTCATTACTGCACATATTTCTACAGTTGGTTTTGCTAATATTACAAACGACATAGAGTAACATGTTAATATTCCGAAAAGAAGTACATAACACAATTCTCGTCCAGATGCCATAATAACAGGTGTTTTATTATATCGTATAAAAATGCATGTTGTGAATACTGTTGAGAAAATTCCAACTCCGCTGAAAATCAGTGGAACTAGAGCCCAAGGATTTAGCCTGAAATAATAAATAATATTGTATTTGAAAGTATTTACATATTAATTGAAATTTATATAAATATGAATGTGTACTGACCATTCGATTATCTCTGCTTCTAATTTAACACATTCATTTTTTTCGGAATTTGGTGCATATCCTGGTGTACAAGCATTACATGTATCGTTAAAAACATATGCATCTTCTCTACATGCAACACAACTCCAACAACATTGATCCTTAAAGTATATTTTGAATTATCGAAAGACAATGACATATTATATATATTTATTTCATATTATTATTGTAGTATTTTTCATACCTGAAAATTTCTTATGTGTCCTGAAGCACAAGATTCACTACAAATTGATCGTGGTGTTGATATACTTTCTTTCCATTGAACATGTTCTAAACTTAAATTCAAACTATCCATATGCAGCATGAACATAGGCATTTTATTTTTTTTATATAATTGTAATACAAATTGTACATTTAAAATAATGTATATTTTACGTACAAATTTAAGCAGTTTTTAAAATATTATATATATATATATATATATATATATATATATATATATATATAATTTATTACCAACTAGAAATAATCGTTTATTTGAATTACAGTTTTGAATATTTTATAGAAACTTACTTTAATTAATTTTTATTACTTTCAGAAAAAATAATTGATGTATATTTTTTAAAACAATTTTTAATTCATATTTTTATAATGATTGGTATACAGGAATAGAAACAAACAATTATAACTGAAATATGCTTAAAAAATAAAACGTTATTTTATTATTTAGTGTATTAAAATAAATAAAAATTAAAAATCATAATCTTTATATATTAACAGAAGAGTTTTATATAAATAGATTTTTTTTAAAATAAACAACAAAAATTCATTTAAATTTCATACGTTTCTTTCCATGCTCCAATTTGTACATAATCATATTTTCCATCATTATGTTGGTATTGATATATGTTGTAACTACCAAAAGCATCTCCATCAGAATTAAACTTTATTTCAGTTCCTTGTCGACCTAAAATATTTTCGTATTAAGCTATATATATATATATATATATATATATATATATATATATATATATATATATATATATATATATATATATATATATATATATATATATATATATATATATATATATATATATATATATATATATATATGCCAACCTATATATATATATATATATATATATATATATATATATATATATATATATATATATATATATATATATATATATATATATATATATATACACACATATATATATATATATATATATGTATAAATAATGAAAACATCAATGAAAATGCAAATTTTTTATATTAAGCTAATTTATTTTGTATCATTGAAATATTTATTTAAATTTATAAAGTAGAAAAATATTTTATATATATATATATATATATATATATATATATATATATATATATATATATATATATATATATATATATATATAAAATTTAACTACTTCATAAATAGTTTAAAATTTGTGGGAATAATATGGAATATATTTAATAAAAAGACCCGGTAAATATTTTAATAAATATATATTTTTATTAGATAATAAATAATTTCTAAATTTTTGAAAAGTATATACAATAATTACAAATTTGTATTTTCCTATCTATATATCGAGTTCGATCGTTAAACCACGGAAGAAAAATTTGTATAGTATACGAAAGGTTAAATTTGTAAAATTCTTCATGTAGACATTTTATATTAAAATGTACAAATTAAATATATTTTAATTACTGATAGGAGTTGAAGTTTTGCAAGTAAATTTAATGAAAATTTCACAAACATTTCAATTTTGCTATTAAATCAATATTTTTAGTTATTATTGCATTACTGTATTTACGTTTTATTTGTTGTCAAAACTTTTTAATAATTAGTTGATAACTGTTTACTTAATTTGCATTTTTTACTGAATTGCATATAAAATATTTAGGAAATAATAATATATTTAGGGTTGTGTTTTTTTAATAATTTGCAGTTAAAACAATTATTTTATAAAATTCATTAAAACATAACATTTTTAATGATTGTCAAATAAACTACACATATATGAAAAAACCACCTACATGCAATAAACTGGTGATGACATTTATACAACACCCAGTAATCCAACATTACCTATGAATGATACATTATGGATATATTTTAGTAGTTGGGGTCCAAGTGGAGCTGGTTGTAATCCATCACACAAATAGAATGATTCATCGTCTGTTAGATTGCATTCATTTTTGATTATATTATGTAAGGCATGAGCTATAGCATACACAGCATCCACTGTTAAAAAATGATATGTATTAAAATGCTTCTATGTTATAAGAATTGAAAATCAAATTCAATAATATTGAAAGAAATTGATGCCACACTTGTATGCATGAAAGTAATTGATAATAATTTAATAAATTATATTTCATATATATATATATATATATATATATATATATATATATATATATATGTATATATGTATGTATGTGTGTGTGTGTGTCTAATAAAAAAATCAATATGATGAAAGCAATAGTTGAGTAATTTTTCTGTTTAGAATTAAATTCTTTTTATTTTAAGTATATAAGTGTTTCAAAAAAAGAAAAGCTTTTTAATGTGGTTTTATTCTTTATTTTAGATGTAAAATATATTTTTATCTTGTATATATGATATTGACATTTACGTAGAGTAAACTTTTTTACTAATTAATATTTAATTTGATAATTAAATAAAAATACTTTGTTCATTATATACACACACACACACACACATACACACACACACACACACACACATATATATATATATATATATATATATATATATATATTAAATATAAATCTGTTCATTCTTAATTGTACTTTTTCCTTGTTTTTCAAAACACATTGAATAATTTACGAATCTTTTTTATATATGTACATTTTTAATTTATGGCAAACAATTTTAACTCTGTGCTTTAAGCATTTTTGTTACGTGTTGGTAACCAAGCCAGATATTTTTGCGAAATGTTTAATAATTCATTACACTTTGTAATGAATTTTTTGAAAAATATTTTTTTTATTAATTAGAATTCATTTATAAATTTAGCAATTATGTAAAAATTATTTCAATTTGTGCACGTATTTGTGTTTATTTATATTAAAAAAGTAAAGTATTTTTTAATAATATTTTTCTCAATTAAATATATCAAGGGAAATAAAACATTTTTCTAAATAATACCAAGTAAATTAAAATTGTTTGAATACGTTTTTTGACGACTGGATTATTTAATTGTATTTGGAACTTTAAAACAACTCAATAATTGTATTAAATAATACTTGTTAATGAAATAATTACTTACCTACGAAAGGAACAAGACCTTCTTGTTCGTATTCAGTTATAATTTCATCACCAGTACATGCTGAATTAAATTTTTCTTCAGCGCCGTTAAATTTACATTTATGATGTTGTGCCCAGAATTCTCTAAACCATATATTCCGACAGTTTGTCTAAAAACATGCATAAATTAGTGCTTTTATATACAATCTAGTAACAATATTATCTTTGTATAACTAGGAGTTATATATAGTGACGAAGTCGTATTCTAAGATTAGCAAGTAAGATACCTGATTTATGACGTACATTATTTACTTGTGAATGTGTTCGTTGCTTGTCTCTGTACAATTTCTTTTTATTCAATTAAATTTTGAGTTATCTATTCAAGAAACTATTTGTAGTGAACTATTTGATTACAATATGAATTTATTTGAGTGACAATATCAATATCTTTTACAAAAAATGAATTAAACATAGTACCTAATCAGTTTTGCTGTTATTAACACGTTTTTTATTCTCAGAAAATAGTGAATATTTACCTGTATATTATTTCTTTTAGGATCTATCAAATTAATCCCATGAGTAATATTACAGTAATCTCCTTCCATTCGAGGTTTTAAAGATTTATAGTATTTGTCAAAACCTAAAATTATACAATTTTATATATATATATATATATATATATATATATATATATATATATATATAGATGTTGATCTTTTTTATAAATAATAATTCATTGTGTTATTCGAGTGTGTTTTTTCAATAAAACTATTATTAAGATTGCAAAAATATTTTAAAAAAGAAATGTTTCTCTTAAAGAAATTTATAGTTTGTAAATGTAGTAAATATATAAACTAGAGAATGTATTTATACATTGAACGATTTAATGGAAGAAGGAAAAAATGTGTTCAGTAACCATTAGTGCAGATGTTGTAATGTTAACTGAACTCCGCCTTCTCCATTAGCAACCCCATTCATTTTTATCCAACAGGTCGACTTGGTTACATTAAATGTTTGTATCAAAATTATCCATTACATTTTTGATTTTACATACATACATATATGAAAAAAATAGAATGGTTTTTTTAATAACAAAACATTCGAGAAAATTTTTGTTATATTTCAACACAACTTGAATTTTATGAATATATTTTAAATTTGAAAATTATATATATTAAACACGTTATTAAAAACAACATAATATAAATTTTAAATATGAAATAAATCGTTTGTTTAATAAATAAATTTAATTATATTAACATAAAAGATAAATTTGTGAATAAATCTTGAACATAGTTTCTTGAGGATGAAACATATAGATGTTTTTAATCTTTACGTTGTTAAAAAACGCAGTATTAAAATTCTAATTTTAGTATTTGTAATTGTAATATAATGTGTTTAAATTAGATTTGTTATTTAAATGTAAATTTAATAAAGGAAGAGATTTTGAATATTTATCTTTCGGAAAAATATGTTATTATATTAATGTCTCTATTCAATTTCAAATTTAATAAAATGAATAATGTACAGTTCTAAGAATATATTCGTAAAATAATGTAAATGTATTGTTATTTTAAACAAAAACTATAATTATTTTCTCGAATAATTGTTATTTTCGAAGATAATTTTATTTGAAACTAAAACATTTGTCTCGAGAATTGTAAAACTAAAACAGTATTGTTTAAAAACATTACGTTTGTTGTCTATGTCCTTTTTTGCTCGTATTGACAAACTAATCACAATTTTGTCGATGTTGCAATCATCGTACTGATTTAACCTAACAGAAATTTGTTACCCCAATCCGTGCAAGTTGTTAATCCTGACACGTTGCTAAACTTTTTTCTGTAGTATTCACGAGATTGAATAATAAATTCGATTCAAGTCGAATCTGTTTCGTAGATAGAGGTCGGGTTCAATGAAGTCTGAACAATTTTCTCATAGAAATTGAATTTTCTGACGTTATGCTCGACAGTTACCTTTTTATTACGTACACTGAAGACTTTGGTATTTTCAGTTAAGTCGAGGATATTTGAATAAATGAGATTGTTTAAAGTTAAATAGAGTCTATTGAAAAAGTACTTTTTTCCACTATAGTCTTTTTTTATTTTTTTATACATACATACACACGAACGTATATATATTATTAATAGATATATTTTATTGTATTTTTAAACGTGTGTATATATTAAATCCAGATTAAAAAAAATCATATTTTTTTGTTTATAATTTCATATGCCTATTAAATACTAATAATATCATTAAGTCAATATTTCATTTATAGTGACATTAATTAATTAAATAAGTTGACGTGAATAAAATTCCTGTAGATTATTTTTTTTTAATTGTTTATTGAATTTTCAATTTGTATTGATTTTTAAACAAGTTTAATATTTTACTTAATTGTTCATTTAGTTTATCATTTACATTTATAATAAAAATTCAATTATTTATTATCATTATAATATAATTAATTTAGAATCACTAGTTTATAAAATGACTGTAAAATGTAGAATTTAAAATGATTTATGGTAATTATATATAAAATTATTGCTTCAGTATTAATAATAATATACATATTTAAATAATATAAACAAATCAAACACACCTTCTAAAGATGTACGGTGTGGTAATATAGTAATAGCACCTTCAGCAGCCCATTCTTGATCTCTTACTGGGTAGACTTTTGCACCCCAGGAATCACTACCAATCCATAAAAAATGCGAAGAGCGATTGGCACGAATACTAGCACTCAATAATTTTCTAAAATATTAATTATTATATTTTTATATATATATATATATATATATATATATATATATATTACAAAGCTGTTTAATTGTTTTAAGATATAATTAAAAATATTATTGTTAATTAACATGGATGGAAATGTTTTTTGTACTAATAATATATATATTCAGGATATGAATCGTATTATTATTTTGTCATTTTTACCTAATATTATCTTCATCTACAAACATTACAACACTTCTAGCTTGAGGTTTAGATGAAAGATGTTCAATAATACGATCAAAGTCTTCTTTTTTTGCGTTACGAAGAACTTTTTCTGATACTGCGATACAAATACCTGCATTTTCAGCTAATGATATAAACGATGCTATACCCTAAAATTAGTATCATTTTTATTTAACACGTATATCTATATATATATATATATATATATATATATATATATATATATATATATATATATATATATATATATATATATAATATGGTATGTGTGCAATTGAAAATGGGATATTTATTTTTGTAGATGTTTTCATAAAGATATTTTATAATATAAATTTAAAATTATTATAACAATGCGTGAAAAAATACGGAACATACTATAAATATAAAGTTATTTATATATTTTATTAATTTACAAACATGTATGTAAATATGCCTTATCATGTAGAATATATTATAATATTTTTATATATTCTTATTTTTTTTATTAAATTATATTTGGGAAAAATATTTGATATATATATATTTGTATTTGTGTTAATTTTATAGAAAGGTAGATAATTACTTTTGTAATGATATTCAATGTTGTCTTATAGTAAAGCACTATATAAATACCGTGTACTAACAAACTTACTGCCTTTAACAATTAATCTTATTGATCTTGTATGGTGATAGCCATTATATATGTACGTAGAGTGATATATTGTTCGGGTATGGCTTAAAATGTACTGCAGGTCGATAGAAAGGATTAGTTTGTAGTTTATTAGATATTTACACACTGTTTCGGGATAGAGAAATAGATGTGTCATATTTGATTAGTCCTTTAAACTCTAGATGTAAATTTGAAATGGGACAGTTAATTGTGCGGTCTATATTCCAGGCGCGTATTCTCGCTTAACTGTCAGGAAATACAATATTAGAAAATTGAAAATTTTCATTCTAAAACATATTGAGATGTTTTTTTTTTAATTATTTATGATTTCTTTATCATAAACTTAATTTTTAATAGAATTAGTTTATTTAGTGTTTAGTTATATTTTGTTTATTTGATGTACTTTGAATTTAACGTTAAAAATAACTGAGGTATGAGCAGATCGATGGTCTAATGGCATGGATCACTGCTTATTATTCGAGAGATTGCATTCAATTCCGAGAAATAGATTAGGATGGGATTTTAATCGAGGTGAAAATAACCTGCCTAAGGGTGTAAATCCTCGATGAAAAATTCTTACCAACTCGCCTGGTCAACGTGGCGAATGTAATCGAGTACTTGTAAAGTTTAATAAAGCTTTCGAATAGCAGGGGCTGATATAAGCTGTAATATATATATATATATATATATATATATATATATATATATATATATATATATATATATAATCAATTATCATTTTACAGAACTTGACATTTTTTAAAATGGTTAATTTGATTACATTTTAAATGGATTAATATTTTAATTTATTTATATATTTTGATACGAAAAATTTCAATCTAAAATTTAATTTTGAATTGATAAATCGATATAATTTCTAAAAAAAAAATACTAATAAATTCAATATAATGTAGTTTGATTATCATTAATATATATAAAAAATTAGATTCGTTTTAGTTGTCTTGTTATATTTGTCACAATGTTTTGAAAACGTTTGCTTAAAATGTTTATCTCAATTTCCTCACGAACTCTTTATCATTCATTTCATAGTCCTGACTTACAGAATTCTGTTGTGTTTTTTCCTCGTAGTGTTACAAAAAGTTCATAGGCTTTGTTTTAAGATGCGTGATGATGCTGTTTACGCCTACGTTTCAACAAAACGTGCTATATCAAAAGATATGTGTAGTGTTTGACTTCTTAAAAATGTTTTTAAACAATGAAAACCTAAAAGAAATGTGACGTGATACTTTCAAAAATTTTACGATGAATTATTTTTTTGGTTATTTTTTATTTCAAAGTAGCTTTATAAATATTTCAATTCGAAAAAAACAAAATGAAAAGTAACTACCACAATTCCGGTTTTTTTCTACAAATTTCAAATATAAATAAGCTTAAATTGACTTAACAGTTCTCGAAAACTTTCATCCATTGACATTACACAGAAATGTCTAGAATGATTATTTGAAAACAAATGATTTGACCGTGCTGTCATGAAGTCTTGAGTAATATTTTTTTTTACATTGACTAAACGCAACGTTGCGAAAAATAGGTTCAACATTTTAAGTATTTACTCGTCTTACTAACTATAAAGCTCATCTTTTGTCAGGTTTGTTCATCTAAATCGACGTATATTGTGCTTGAATGCTTATTGAATGCGAATAGTTTTTTTTTTTTTTTTTTGTTTACGTGTCACGAAATCTGATATTTATTATTTTATCACGTGTGTTTATATAAAAGAGTAATCGAGTGAAGAGGAAATAATATCGAGAAAATGAAATTGACTAGTTTTTTTTAGATATGCTATGAACAGAAGAATTACGAGAGACATTATATAGTGTATATATTTAAAGGTTATTGGTTGATACGGGTCATGACCCTCGAGCTAATGAATCGTAAATATTGCTGTAAAAAAATATCTTTAACATTCTATAATAACACGTAAAATTAAATATACGTATTATGGGATAATATACGATGTTCAATATAAAAATATGATATTATTAATTATTTATTGTGTTAATTTCAAATTTGATGAATAATTTTTATCATCTATATTTTCTATATTTTGAATAATTTATAGTGTAATTCAAAAACAATTACATTTAGTTTATTATTATAGAGTTCAGTATATTGAAAATGTATTTTATATAATAAAATAATTTCATTAATTTATAGTATGTATGTGTGTTTTGTATAAGTGTTAATATCGCAAAACTATTTCACCGTTGTTCAAAAAGCATTGTTTATTTCTCTCTGAATAAAAGCAGTAACATGTTTTGGTAATTTAATACCATATAAATTACCGTTAATAGAAAAATGTGTATACATCTGTACATGAAAATCTATGGACGAATAAATTTCTCTCTACATTTTCCATTTATTTAGTTAAATTCTTTGTTCACTGTTTAATATATATTATTTGAAAATATAAATAAATTATATACATATTAGATTGTTAACTGAAAAATATTATTTTCAATCGAATATATTAACAATAATGATCGAATCGGTAATAAAACATGTCTGAATATTTCCTGTACATTAAACATCGCTGAACATGTGATATTATTATCATGGTGCTATTCAGGTGTTGGCATATATGACATACATGACGTGTTCCGCATCATTTCGACCATTGTGATATATGCATTGTTTACCCAAATATACCTTTTCTCCATAATCTCCTTCCACAGCAACAGTTGATACATATTTCCAACCCAATTGCCGTATGATTTCAACCATAGCCTGAGCTTGAAAATTATCTGGAGGCACAACTCTACTAAAATATTCGAATCGTGATTTGTCACTCAATTCTGTACTCGTTGATGCATAACTTATTTGTGGTATCTGATAAAAAAAATATTAGTTATTGACACTTTGTTGTATAAATGAACAGTGATTTATAATAATATTTTTTTTATCACAATCAATATTTCTGTATTGTATTATCATATTTTAGACACTCGTATTTTTTTCGATACCACTGATCTAGAATCACACATTTCTTGTTTTTACATTTAGATATTTGTTTGTTTTTTTTTTTTAAAAAAAAGAAGTACAGAATATAATATTTTAGATTAAATGTCATTTATATTTTTATAAATCAAATAAATACTAACTATAAATACAAAAATCGTTTTGAATTCTTATATTTTAGAATATTTAACAATGAAATTTGTTATACTGGTTAGTTTTAGTATGAATTTAATAATATGTAACAGCATATCGTTTATAAAACGAAAAGTAGAACATGTTTTCGCATAATGTGAACTAAAAATATTCTGATCCATTTGTAAATATTAGACAATAAACATTGAACAAACGATTCTTTAATGCAAGTGGTGTAACGTTATATAGAATCGTGTAAAGTTTCAACAGAATACAAACAAATCAGTTTCAGTAAATTTTTATATATATATATATATAATTTAATCAGAATACAAAAGTAGTTTATTTCAAATAATTACATTTTTTATTTGAACATCAAAACCTAAATCTGTAACATTATTCTTAGATTTATTTATTCATTAATAAAACTAGATTTGGCTAATAAAGACTAGCAGTTTTATATCTCCATATCAAAGTTATTTGTAGAATAATCAATAATATGGATGAGTTTATCTTTTTCTATAATACATATATAAAATATACCAATATGTATATATATATATATATACATATGTGTGTGTGTTATTTGTGTGAGAGATATGTTAAAAACGAGGATATTTATACTTCAAAACGTACTAAATTGTGAGGACGAAATTGAATAGAAATATCACAAGTTGACAAACATCAGATCATTTCTAAAGAATTTAAATGAGAATCAAGTATTGTTGGTAGTTGTGTTCGTAACATAAATAATTTTTTTTCA
The DNA here is from genome assembly GCA_029203775.1 of Neoneuromus ignobilis. NCBI lineage: Eukaryota > Metazoa > Arthropoda > Insecta > Megaloptera > Corydalidae > Neoneuromus > Neoneuromus ignobilis. The sequence goes on from CP092097.1 coordinate 10,767,639, forward strand.
TTTTATGAAGAGGCGTTTTTGTTATACAAGTATTATATGAAACATCTTATATATATATATAAATATACATATTCATGTGTGAAATTGCGTATAAAATTTTATTCACTGTGGCCAGTTATAGTTATAGATTTTCAATTTATTTATGTGAATTTTTTTACACGCTTATTTGGAAATAGTACAACTTTTCGATTCGTTCATATTACATTTTATTTATTGAATTTTTGATTTTTATTTCTTTTTTACTATTGGTTTTTATATAGTATAGTTACTATTGTTGTATTTGAGTTAATAAAAAAATAAAATAACATTTTCATCATCAAGCAATAATACATGCTTTTTTAAAATGTAGTTTTGACAAAATTTATATATATAAAACTTGAATTATTATATTGTGAAATGTTTTTCATATTTACAAAAAAATAATTATATAAATAAGTAAAATACATATGTCTGTACGTAGATTTTTTGTAAAAGTATTATTTTATTATATTTATTATATAATTATAAAATGCTAATTATGAATATAAATAAAGCATTACAGTTAGTTGTTTGTAATTACGATTACAAACATTAATTCTGTTAAAATAAAAATAAAAATATTTATATTTTATTATAAATAATGTAATCTTATTTACATATACACTCATATAAAATAAATAATGTCCTATAATGTTTGTTATTTAAGTGAAATATGTTAATTTTATCTATAAAAATAATAAGTGTGGGTAAAGTATGTCACATCAAATATTTAACTGACTATAAAATGTCTTTGTTAAACGGAATATATCAATTGTATCCATACGACACTATAAATTTGTTTTACTTTGCTGGTTTCTGATTGAACAATTTATTTTTTTATTTCGTCGATATTTTATATGTATCATATAAAATGTTCATTTTATGATTTTCAATATTGTTCTTGTACATAAAGTTTCATTGTTTAACTATAAAAAGAGTAAAATTTATTTTAAATGCCTTTTGTATTACGAATATGTATATAAAAAGTATATTTTTTATTAAACAAAAATTTAATACGAAAGCTGACATTTTTTTTTAAACGTTTATAAGTATTCATATAATTTTAGTGTTCATGTAAATTCAGTTTCTATCAAATTTGAAATAAGAGTAACTTTTAAAAAAGAATAATAATTGTAAATTTTTAATAATGTACATTTTTGATTATTAATATTTGTATTTTATTTTATTTCATAGTTTATATTAATTTGTACGAAAAATAAAATTGAAGTGTATATATATATATACATATATATATATATCGTTTGAAGTAATATTCTTCAGAGACCTTTTATATCATCATCATATTTCGAATGCAATGGTGTTCAATGAAGTGTTTTAGTTGACATTTTTGAATTTCGATGTATTTTTAATGTTTGTCAACTTGATAACTGTCAAATAAAAAGACGATTTCGTCAAATAAATCAAAATGTAAATTCGGCAAATTTTATTAACAGAATGTTAGGAAAATATTTATGTCGTAATCATGTTTATACAAAATTCATATTTGTCGTTTTGAAGTGATTATATTTAATATAAATCTTTTTGAAAAAAATCAATAACAATCTGTTGTATTTATAAATGATATTAAATAAAATTATCTTGAATTTTTATTCATTTTATCTCTCTGTTAGTGATATATAATTGTCGTACTTATTCTTATTGTAGTTTTTTTTTAAAAAAGTTTATTTTTTTTGGTACAAACAATATCTAAAAAAAATATAAAGAAACTATAAGAGAAACTAAATTTTCACAAATTTTTTAAACTAGTTTTAATGTGACAATTTTTTAAATAATGTTTATATATATAATATTTACAACTGATTTAGACAAGATTAAATAAAATAAAAATTACATAAAATGAAATTGTTTGTTTGTTATTCGGAATGAAAGTATCATCGTCGTCTGAAATATTTATGCAATTAGTTTATGTGAAAGAGATTAATGTTATTACATGTTAAGTTGAGCGAATAATTACGTACGTAGGTTGACTATTTCTTGGAGAAATAAAGTTTATTTCATGAAAGGTCATATTTAAAGGTATTTCATACAGGGATTAAAAGTAATGAGAAATACTTAATAACGCCTCTGAAAAATAAATACGTAATTTCATAAAGTTTACTTGGAATTTGAAGAAAAACATATTTTATAAAGATAATTGGATTTTTGTAAAAATAATCCATTATTGACAGTTATTGAATTTATAAACCTATATTTTATTAAAAAAGATTTTTTTATTATTATTATTTGATTACGAAAATATAATTTATATATATATATATATATATATATATTAAAGTAGATTCAATTTATCTAAAAGAACAAGCGAGTTTCGGTAATAAATTCAGTTCAGTTGATTCTATGGAAGTGGTATGAACAATTATTGATTACGGACTTACACGAATTTTTTATAAGTTTGAAATTCCAGAAAAAACCTTTCTGTAATGTTGAATTAGTAATGAAAGAATACATTAAATATCAATACGAATTAAATAATATGTTACTAAAAAATGTATGATTTATGAAATGATTTTTTGTCAAATTTAATGAATTTACAAATTGAAAAGTATATTTTGTTTTTACAAACAATAAAGATATTAATTTTATACTGAAATATATGTTTTTATTGAAAATGATTTGATTTAATTTGAAAAATAATTGATAAACATAGTACATGCATATGTAATAATATAATAAAAATATACTTACTTTGAATAGCCTCAAAATATTTGCCACCATAATAGATACAACACTAAAGGAAGCCCCAATAACTCCAGTGACAGGCTTGTGTGGCACATAAACTGGAACCTCGCCTCCTTTACATTTGTATTCTGACATGTCCTAAAACAAGAGTTTTTTTTAGTATTGGGACAATTGATTTTGTACGTCATGCATGGCATGACGTCGACGAAACTAATTATATGGTTTCTTTAGAGATGGGTCTTCTCTAATGGATTTTTTTTTGTTGATAGATATGTATTGTCATTTTATTTCTATGATTTTCTATATATAATCTATTTTTATTTCTAGTATTATTTCAATGTCATCGCTTATACGTTTTGAAAATATGTTTCTTTAAAATATGTTACAATTGATTCCTTTATGTGAATTATTTTTTATGTTTATCTTTATTTGTTTTAAAGAGAGTAAAAATATAATTATATATATATATATATATATATATATATATATATTTCCAAATTTTCGTACCATTTAAAGAAAATTCTAATACTTCATTATATATATATATATACAGTGAGTCAAAGTGAAACTCATACAGTATTATGTTCAATAAATTTTTGTATATAAATTTTTAAATAAAAAAAAAACCTTTCATGTTTGACTTAAATTGTTTATTAAGGATATTTTTATCATATAAAAATAAATAAATCATAAAATAATACTTAAAGATCAAAAAAAAGTACGAATTCTGAAAAATCATTCAAAAACATATCAAAATGAAACTCATACAACTAACAAATTCTTTATTAAATTAAAATTTTTAGTAGAGTAGTCTTTATTAATTTTTATAACCTTTTAAATTATTCGGGATGGATTTAATTAATTTTTAACAATAAGCTAGATCATTTTTTCCATTCTTCTATTAACGCTTTTTTAAATCATTGTTATTAATAATAGAGTGTGTTTTAATGGCAAATTTTAAGTGATCCCATAGATTTTCAATCACACTTATATCAGGTGACTATGGTGGTGTTTCCAGTACTTTGGGGCAGTTATATAACAACCAACTATGTATTTTATAATATTTGTGCTTGGATCGTTGTCCTGATAAAAATTAAATGTTTGTAAAATCACAAGTTTTTGAGTACTAGCTTTCAAATTTTTTCTTAATAGATCAATATAATCATTTTGATTCATAATGTCATCTATAAAATTAAATTTCCAACCCCTCTCGTAGACATAAATTCCTATACCAAAATATGACAGCTCTCATGTTTGATTGTAGGATGTAAGTGTTTTAAAGACATTTTTGTATTTGGTTTTTGCCATACATTAATTCTCCCATTGGATCCAAATAAATTATATTTACTTTCGTCCGTAAACAAAACATCTTTTCAATAATCAAAACCCTTAATAACATGTTCCCCAACGAAGCTAAACCTTTTGTTGCGATTAACTAGATTTATGAAAGATTTCTTCCTGGCAATACGAGCATGAAACCCATTTTTATTTAGTATATTGTGAATTGTTTGGGGGATTGGTTTTTTATTTAGAAACTTTTAAACTTCTAAAATCAATTTGGGAGAGCTAATTTTCGTATTTTCTTTAATTTTTCGTAGAATCCAACGCTCGTCATGGTCATTAAAAATCTTGCGGAGATTCTTTCTGACTTTATTGCCAACACTTTGACCGTTTTTAAATCTTTTTATTACAGATTGCTTTGTAGCGTGATTTTTATTAACTATTTTTCCAATTTCCCCTAGAGTTTTTCCATTTTTGTAATGAAAAATCATTAGCTTTCGCTTGTCCGTCGAAGATTGTCCCCTTTGTCTACTCAAAGTGAAAATCCAACTTATATTTTTTACAAAATGATTACAAACGGCTTAACAATAGGTTTATTTATAACCAAAGTGACCAAATACATATTTGAAGAGTATATTTTCTTAACACAGCAGTTTTCAAGCGAGAATAATTCGTTGTATGAGTTTCATTTTGATGTATTTTTTGTTTATTTTTCAGAAATGGTTACTTTTTTTGGAGTATAAGTATTGATTTACGATTGAAATTTTTAAATATAATAAAAATAACCCTAATAAAGAACTTAACCAAGAGAAATAAAGAAAATTGTTATTATATTAAAATATATGTGTAAAATTATTGGAAATATAACTGTATGAGTTTCACTTTGACTCACTGTATATATGTATATATATATATAAAGTGTATGTATGAAACATGTTGGTCGAAAGTAAGTATATAACTTATAAATATGCATATGCTACATTTTAGCAGAAAATGTTTAATATGAATTTGGAATTAATTTGATACTTCGTATATAGTTTTGCCAACACAGCATGTTTTCACATCAATTAAGTAAACATTTTATGAGTCATAAAATTATATTTCATAATATGCATAAAGCTTATTGCTACTCTTCGTTAATATTTTAACATTAATGAAGTGTAAAACATGTCTCTCTGTACTCACTCTTATTACCTAAGATTTATATATATAGTGTTCATTGAACTTTTTATATATATATATATATATATATATATATATAATAAAAATAATTTAAAAATATTATTATAAATTATTTAATTTTTGTCTTATTCATAATAAAAATATTACATTTTCTTAATAAAGATTATTATATATTTATATTATCTTCAATGTGTAAAATTAAGTAATGAAAAAAGTTCTTAAATATCTGCAAAAGCGTTAAAATTAAATTCATATCATGATTATTAAATAGTGGTGGCCTAGAGAAAATGTATCACCAGAATCCAGACAAGTAATTAAATTACATTTAAATTTTATAAAACTGTATTTTTTTGTGTTTATACGTTAAGCTTTTATAGTACAGAAATATTATCTCTAGAGTTTAATTTATTTTTTTATATAAAAACTCTATAATTTGTTTTATCTCAAAATTAAATTCAGTATATTATCTCTATATAATATTTTAGAATTTATTTTTCGTGTAGTATTAATAATTGCAAGTAACCCATATGCCTCCAGGCGAATCTGTGCACAGTGGTTGTACACAGCACATGCGAGCTTTTAATATAATGTATCACAAAAGTTATTAAACTAGCAATAATAACAAATTTCTGTCGTTATAAACTTTTTCCTATTATAAATAGGGTTTTTAATTGTGTGTGTGTTTTTTAATTTCAAGTAGAAAATATTAATTTAATTTTCAACAAATTTCAAACTGTTCATAAATAAATATAAAATAAAATATCGGTATAAAAATGTAATCTAAGAGAAAAAGAAATCAATTGAAAAATTGTCATAGTTGAATTTTTATGTAAAACGTAATTGAAAAGAGACATTTTCACAAGTGTATTGGCCAGAAACATCAATTATAACGAAAGTTCAACATGTTCTTGTCGTTTGTTTCCCCTTTTTCTTTTTTATTTTCCTTGTCAAAATGCCACCTCTAGAGATATATGCGACGTAGGAAGCTTGCCTATTTACGTCCCTTTTATATCATGGACTATTTATATTCCACACAGTTATATTAGTCGGAGACAGAAAAGGGTAGTTACGAATTTCGAAACTGTCGTGTTATGATGTAAAACTATTTTTATCTCTTGTCTTCTTTTTCATGGCGTCTGTATCAGATGAATTTAATAAATTTACATTTTAATATATTTTCTTGTCAGTTGGTGTTTAAACATGTTTTATTTTCTGGCATTATATTATTTTATTCTGTTCGTTTTAATGATCGATCGTTTGAACTTTTTATATTGTTACTCTCCTGTCATAGAATGAAAAATATTAAAATTTTCTGTTCAGACATTTTCTGAAAATATTATTACAATACAATTTATACAACAACACAGTTTTATTCTAAAATTAAACCATTATTAAAATAAATATCGTATAGAAATTATGTTAATATTAAATTTAAATGTTATTATAATAATGTATACCGATAAAAAATTATGAATTCTAATTAGAAGACTTCACTCACTACGGATCTCTATTACAAAAGTATTAAAAAAAATATTTATTTTGTACAAAGAAAATATCTCATTTCAAAGGTAATAAATTAAAATGAAATATTATTTTATTCAAAATTATTTCTAAAATGTTATACATAAAAATTATTCATATCTGAGAATTGTAAAATCATATATGTATATATATATATATATATAATATTGTTCCCTTATATATTTTAAAATTGTATTATACTCATATTTCTGTATAATTTGATACTAAATTACAATTATTTTCTTCTTAGAATCGTTAATTATTTTGCACAACAGAACATGATCTTTGTTATTTATAGAACAAACATAAGAATAATTAAAACCAATTTGCATTTTGTATAATCATTTGTAAAATATCGAATATGGTTCTTTTTATTGATTTTTGTTTAATAATTAACACTCATATTCATTTTTTATATGTGTTAATAATTTTTATACAAATTAAATTCATGGTTATTATTAATTTATATTCTATATGTAATGTTTAAATTATTCAAATAAAATATTTATTACATATATTTACAATTCTAATAAATCAGTCATTTGTAAAAAAAATGCTATAATTGATACTTTATATAACTGTATTTGACATAACCTTTTTGCTCTCGTAATTAAAATTGTAGTTAACCAAAACAAGAAAATAAATGAAAAAAATTGTAACTTTTCTTTTACAAATTATATAGAGTGAGTCAAAATGAAACTCATACAAAGTTATGTTTCCAATAATTTTACACATATATTTTAATATAATAACAATTTTCTTTATTTCTCTTGGTTAAGTTCTTTATTAGGGTTATTTTTATTATATTTGAAAATTTCAATCGTAAATCAATACTTATACTCTAGAAAAAGTAACCATTTCTGAAAAATAAACAAAAAATACATCAAAATAAAACTCATATAACGAATTATTCTCGCTTGAAAACTGCTGTGTTAAGAAAGTATACTCTTCAAATATGTATTTGGTCACTTTGGTTATAAAAAAAACCTATTGTTAAGTCTTTTGTAATCATTTTGTAAAAAATATAAGTTGGATTTTCACTTTGAGTAGACAAAGGGGACAATCATCGACGGACAAGTGAAAGCTAATGATTTTTCATTACAAAAATGGAAAAATTCTACGGGAAATTGGAAAAATAGTTAATAAAAATCACGCTACAAAGCAATCTGTAATAAAAAGATTTAAAAACGGTCAAAGTGTTGACAATAAAGTCAAAAAGAGTCTCTGTAAGATTTTTAATGACCATGACGAGCGTTGGATTCTACGAAAAATTAAAGAAAATATGAAAATTAGCTCGCCCAAATTGACTTTAGAAGTTTAAAAGATTCTAAATAAAAAATGAAGCCACCAAACAATTCACAATATACTAAATAAAAATGGGTTTCATGCTCGTATTGCCAGGAAGAAATCTTTTATAAATCTAGCTAATCGCAACAAAAGGTTAAGCTTCGTTGGGGAACATGTTATTAAGGGTTTTGATTATTGAAAAGATGTTTTGTTTACGGACGAAAACAAATATAATTTATTTGGATCCAATGGGAGAATTAATGTATGGCAAAAACCAAATACAGAAATGTCTTTAAAACACTTACATCCTACAATCAAATATGAGAGCTGTCATGTTATGGTATAGGGATGTATGTCTACAAGAGGGGTTGGAAATTTAATTTTATAGATGGCATTATGAATCAAAATGTTTATATTGATCTATTAAGAAAAAATTTGAAAGCCAGTACTCAAAAATTTGTGATTTTACAAACATTTAATTTTTATCAGGACAACGATCCCAAGCACAAATATTATAAAATACATAGTTGGTTGTTATATAACTGCCCCAAAGTACTGGAAACACCACCATAGTCACCTGATATAAGTGTGATTGAAAATCTATGGAATCACTTAGAAGTTGTCATTAAAACACGCACTATTATTAATAACAATGATTTTAAAAAGCGTTTTTAGAAGAATGGGGAAAAATTGATCTAGCTTATTGTGAAAAATTAGTTAAATCCATCCCGAATCGTTTAAAGGCTATAAAAATTAATAAAGGCTACTCTACTAAGTACTAAAATAATTCAATCCATTGTAAATTTTAATTTAATAAATAATTTGTTAGATGTATGAGTTTCATTTTGATGTATTTTTGTTAATTTTTCAAAAATTGTTACTTCTCTGGAGTAAATGTATTAATTTACGATTGAAATGTTCAAATATAATAAAAATAACCTTAATAAAGAAATTAAGCAAAAACAAAGAAAATCGTTATTATATTAAAATATATGTGTATAATTATTGGAAACATAACTCTGTATGAGTTTCACTTTGACTCACTGTACCTCTTGTGAGTATACTAACATTTTAATTAACAAGTTCATGTTTTCTTTGTTGTTTATATTAGAGAAACATATATGTAAAATATTACCGTCATTATTAAAATATGTATAGTGTTTGATCATTAATTAAAAACTATATTAAGTTTCAGGGTTACTTGGTTACGCTGAATTATTAAATACATTATTAGATTTATAATAATTACATGTAATATACAATATTATTTGACAGAATATGATATATTTTTTATTTATTTTTTCATGATTTTTTAAAGTTAGTACTTATATATTTGTACATACGTACACACACACACACACACACACCCATATATATATATATATATATATATATATATATATATATATATATATATACATAAGGTATAAGAGATAAGAAAAGAAATATTTGTAAGAAAATAAAATCAGGTGAACACACTTAAAATTCAATTAGTATCAGAATGATGAAACGGTATGCTGACATTTATATTCATTACACTTTTCATCTAAACTATTTTCAGTTAATGTTGTGATACTTTGGTGTACGTAACGTAGCGCACTAAAGTACGGTAATTAATCAAACTGACAATTTATCATGAAATTTGAACGTGAGATACTGTTTTTCATGGATGCTGACATGAAGTGATCGTTAAAAAGCTTTTGTTCTCTCTTTTAAGTGCATATTCACTGGTTAATAAAGGATTTGTGACGAAATATACATTTTTCTTCCTTATGTAGCTTAAATAATATATATATATATATATATATATATATATATATATATATATATATCAAACATTTTTTTATTAATATTCTAAAATGATGACGAACGCTCTATTGAATGTTATCTTTCACTGGCACTTGGTCATTCTTACCACGTTGACTAGGCAATTTGGTAAAAAATAATATATATATATATATATATATATATATACACCTGTCCCTCAATTTACGCGGAGTATTCATTCCACGTGGATTTGTTTTACGCGAATGAAAATCGCGTAAATTGAGTCTGTCAGTACAATAGAAAAAATATTGGAAATAAAAGCTAGTGAAGTTGTAGAAACACATATTTATTTCACATAGTTTAACAAAAAAATAATGACGTTTTAGAAAACAACAATAGATAAATTTTATTCGGTGTCACTATTGTTACTGTAATTTAAAACAATCAACCTTTTATGTATTTATATCGTGCTTTTATACGTTCAAGTAAGAATTTGCGTCACTCTGATATATAATAAATTCCATGAAAAATTATATAAAATGAAATCTATCTGACCGCGTAAATCAATACCGCGTAAAAAAAGTCCCGCGTAAATAGAGGTATAATTTGCCGCGTAAAAAAAACTCGCGTAAATTGAGGGATGAGTATATATATATATATATAATGTTTATTATTTTAAAGGCCCCATTTATTAAATATTTTCTTTAAAAATAATAATCTAATTATTAACGTTTAATCAGTATCTATTCAAAGTCAAAAATATATATATCATGCCATTGAATTATATTGAATTGCAAAGAACATATTCAGCAGGTGTGTATAACGTTATTGTGAAGATGATTTATCATGGATATGGCAATTTAATAGTAAGGAATAATAGTTGTTTACGTTCGAATGCTTTTCATTCGATAACACATTGCTATGTAATTAATTAGCGAGTAGATATTATTATAATAAATTATTATTTCTCTGAACAAGTGCTTTTTACACATATTTTAACATATATTAACCATTCGTGTTCCAAGTAATTGTAACAGATTTTAATCAGTTACATTTAATGTTAAATATAAATGAACTGTCATTCTAACATCACAACACATTTTCAAAGTGTTCAATAATTATTTATTGTTCACTTTATTTATTACAATGACAATACCATCGCTATAAAATATCTAGATTTTATAATAACTTAGACCTTTTAATACTATATTTTTTATAAAATATTATTAAAAACTCGATGTTAAAATTATTATTAAATAAAAATGATTTACTTGAAATATTTTATATATAATTTTTAAAGTTTATAAAATATAACAAAAATGAAAAAGGAGGAGTAATGTCAAACACAAAAAATTAAAAACGATTTTTTTAATAATCTAGTATAATTCAATATGATAAATTATAAATATAACATTAATAATAATTGTATTAGTTAATTAAATATGATTGAAATGAAAACAGTTCTTAAGTATAACGACTTTAATGTCTACGGCAAGCGTAAAAGATTAATAACAATTATAGTCCTATTATTGTTAAAATGTCTATTATGCAAATGAAATTATTAAAGCACAGACATAATTGGCAAGTTCTAATATTTCATTTCAACTTTTTGTACGATGAGAACATCTATATTAATTTATTTTTAAGATAATTTAGTTAAAAGTAACTTCAATTATTTTTTAAATAAAATTATGGTATAAATAATTGATTATTTTATCAACATATTTTTGAATTAGCTTTTAGTGTAATTTAACATATATATGGTATATTTACTTACGAACAAAACTTAATTACTCAATATTTTAAAAAATAAATCAAAATATATATATATATATACCATTTTGTTAATTGAAAAATATAAACAGTAATATAAATAATAAAAAAATGTTCCTTATATTAACAAAAAAAAAATGAATATATATATATATATATATATATCTATTTGTAATAATATGATTTTAGTTTTTGATTCATTATCAAGAATCAAACTAAGACATAGATCTTAAATTTAAATCCTATGAGATCTGTAACGTTAATTTTGAGATTCACGCTGGATCACATTAGTTGTTCTACGGTATACAATATACAGCCTCACAGTCCACAGGGTGGGCAATAATGGAATTATATGGGATAACCCATCATGAAAACAGAATTACTAGAGCTTATTCGCAAACTACATTAGATACCTTAACATTTGAATTAAAGTTGGAAAATGTGTGATACATTATATTGTAATTCATTCTCTTGTCTGTTTATCAAAAATAAATACGTATTACTTAATCATTGTTATTACAAATTTATTTAATTATTGAGTGTTTAATGAATAAATAGTAATTGATAAAAATTGAATTCATTACAAAAATCTGATAAAAATATTTAAATATGTGAATAATTGTTTAAGTTCAATATGTAAGTATTTTCTAATAAATATTTCAATTCGTATTTGTTTATATAAAAATTCTAGAATGTAATGATCTGAAGGGAATATATTTTTTAAAAAAATAAAAGAGAACTAATTGTAAGAAACAGAAGATAGTTATTTGAACAATCATTGAAAATCTAATAATGTTAAGTAAATAAAATCTTTAATTTATAGTAGATGTTAAATTTATAATAAAAATCACATGTATAAATATAATATTAATTGCAACAAATATGTTGTTTTTTTCAATCGTATGAATTTATCAGATTAATTCCAAATCTAACATAATTTCATATGTACAATTATATTTTCATTTGACAGCTGTCGAATGTTTCCATATTAATATTTGAAAAGAATGTAACTTAAAATCGATATCATTAACATGTTTGTAACAATATGATAATAGCAATGATTTGCATATGAGTTAAACACGTAAAATAGATTTCAGTGTGTGGAAATTGTCTCGTCTTATTCACTAGCATCGGTATCCTTTGTTACTAGGCACGATTTACATGTTTAGTGGCCATGACGATGCGCAATTTACACGTCTAGAAAATGCAATATGTGCAAATATACATTTATTATGAAACAGAAAGAGAAATATTGTAGTATTAGTAAATAAATAAAACGATGTGTACTTTTAAACATTTCTTTTTCAATTATTTTCTAATAAAATTTAAAATGTTCAGTTCATTGAATTCTTTCAGCAATTTAATATCATTTTCTTGCAACACGTTTTCGACGAATATATTTTAAATAAGGAAAAAAGACTATTTTTTATATCACAACACAAAATAAGATTGATTTTATACATAAACATTATATTCACACCATTGAATAAATTATAAAGATTTTAATATTTGTTGATATATATATATATATATATATATATATATATATATATATAAATATAAATATATATGTATGCATGAATGTACAATATATACTGGATTATATACATGTGAGTATTTGTGTGCAATTATATTTAGTATTTCAATACAAAACAAATACAACATTTATTGCATTGAGAAATATATGAAAATAATTGTTAGTGATGGAAATGACGTGATCGATAAAATCAGTTTCTTCTTGTTATTATTTATAAACGATGAATAATAAATGCTTAAACGTTGCATGAATTGAATATTGATTTTTTTGTATACTTTTCTAAAGATTATACTCGTACCCATATATATATATATATATATATATATATATATATATATATATATATATATATATATATATATATATATATATTTAGAAAAGTATACAGTATAATCTTTAGTTTAAAAAATATACAAAAAAATCAATATTCAATTCATGCAACATTTATATATATATATATATATATATATATATATATATATATATATATATATATATATATATATATATATATATATATATATATATATATATATATATATATATATATATATATACACACACTGATGTACATAAGTCATGGCATAGATGGGTAATATAAGCAATTTATTGATATAATTCAATGAAGTCGTTAAAATAAAAAAAAATATTTAATATAAAATAAATATAATGAGTAAATTTAATGAATATTATATTTATTTTAAATTAAATATATATTTTTAATTTAACGGTTTCATTGAATTATATTAATAAATTGCTTATATTACCCATCTGTGCCATGACTTATGTACATCAGTGTGTGTATATACATATATATATATATATATATATATATATATATATATATATATATATATATATATATATATGAATTTCGCAGCTATGTATAAAAATATATATAGGAAGGGAGATCTTAAAACCTATGTATATATATATATATATATATATATATATATAGAATATATATATTTAAGATATATAGATATATATATATATAACAAAATATTTTAAAATATATATATATATATATATATATATATAATTATATGTATTAGTCTAGAATAAATATATTTAAGATCTAAGATAAATATAATTAACAAAATGAAATAAAATAATTTCCAATTTTTAAAATAGTCAAATTACTATTAAAAGTGAATTATTGAATTACTATATATATATATATATATATATATATATATATATATATATATATATATATATATATACATGCTCGAAAATGTCAGCATACACTTATCAATACGGATATATTTTTCAATAAAACAACCTTATTAATGTAAATTTAAAAACAAATATATTTTTTAATAATTCTATAAAGTTTACACAAATGAATTTTAACCCCAACACCACAATAATTTAAAGTGTTCAATAATCACTTGTTATTTATATCGGCTGATGCATTTCGATGGCGACGCCATCATCGTCAGAACTTCTCTTGATTATTGAACACTTTAAATTATTGTGGTGTTGGGGTTAAAATTCATTTGTGTAAAGTGAATTAACCACAGTTCCAAAACAACTAATTCTATAAAGTACCAATTCTTTATACGTGGCAATTCAAAACATTTTAAATTTATATCAAATAAAATAAAAAATATAACACACAAAAATTCATACAAATTGAGCAGAAAATGTCTGCGTACACATTTTATTAAACGGTAAATCATCGATTTTTTTGCAATATTTGCACATATTATTGTTTTAAAATTATCACAGTTTTATGTCCCAGTTCGTATGTTGCAATCGAAATGCTAAAATATTATTTTTAGTAACTAATAGTAAAGTTTTTTGCAAAAAATAAATAAGATGGAATTCAAAAAAAGGAAATTTCTGTTAGAGAGTGTAAAATTATTTTAAAGTTAGGAAAAGAAGGAAAAAGTTTTCGTGAAATAAGAAAGGATGTTGGAAGACAACATTCTTTCATTCAAAAGGTAGTAATCAATTTTAAATCCATATTTGAAACCGCTTTCTGGCCAGCCGTCGAAGTTAACATTTAGATAAAGGCGTAAGATTGTGGCTTCAATGAAAGAAAATCCCCGAATAACTGCACCCCAAATTGCAAAAGATATTAAAGTACTATTTAAAAAACAAATTTGTGTTGATATTGTGCGAAAAATAATAAAAAAGGGTGGGTATCATGAACGTGTTGCGCGTAAGAAATTATTTATTTCAGATATCAATAGATAAAAACGGATTGCATATGCAAATGAACACATTAATAAACTAATACAGTTTTGGGAAAACATGATTTTCTCAGATGAGAGCAAATATTGCATTTTTGGAATAAAAAAACTCAAAATTGTATGTACATCATTAAATAAAAAAAATCTTGTTCCTATTGTAAAAATCGGTGGAGGTAGAGTAATAGTATAGGGGTGTATAACAAGTAAGGGCGTGGGACAAATGGAGTTTTTAGAATCCACGATGGATAAATATGCTTATTTAAATATTTTAAAACGAAATATAAAGTAATGTGTTGAAAAATGAAGTCTAGGTCCCGATTATAATTTTTTTCATGACAATGATCCGAAGCACACGGCAGAAGTTGTTAAGCTATAGATATTATAACGTTCCAAAACAGTTCCTTGCACCTCTCCAATCTCTAGACCTAAACCCTATAGAACATATGTGGCATTTTCTCGAACATAAATTCGCCAACATGACATAACTGTAAAGGAAATGTTGAAGAAAGTTATTAAAAAAGAGTGGAAAAATTAGTGCTAAGGAAATCACAAAAATTGGACCATTCCATGCAAAAATGATTATATGAGGTTCTTAAAAAAAGAGACTATCCAACCAGTTACTAATTCACTTGAAAAGCGTATTTGACTTCATATTATTTTTGATTTTCATTTGTTGTACGCAGATATTTTCTGTTCAATTTGTATGAACTCTTGTGTTTTTTATTTTTTAGTTTATTTGTTATAAATTTAAAATGTTTTGAATTAATTTAATGTGTTCAATAATCACTTATTATTTATAATTATATAATCTATAATTATATCGGCTGATACATTTCGTCAGAGCCTTTCTCTCGTCTGATTTTTTCTATTTGTACTGAAGATGAGTTTTTAACTTTTACTTACTAGTAATATGATGAATAATCAAAATTTTTAAATTCTCTCCATTAATGTTCTTTGTGATTCTACTACTCAGCAGTAAGTATTTGTGTGCGGTTTAAATCGATGTAACCGTCACTGTTGTGCGTCATAAGATCACAATTATGTGAAAAAGTTACTAAAATTTAACTAAACGAATGCACTATTGTAAAATTGTGGTGGTCATATACGAGGTGTGATCAAAAAGTAAGGTGAATTTTGAAATTTAGCGGGCTACATCCGTTCGATCTTCGATTTTTTTATTTGGTTATGTTGGTACACTCGTCTCGAATATATGTTCCAAATTTCAGCTATGTAGCATGTTTAGTTTGTTGGTGAGAGGCATAAAAGTTAGAAGTGTTTTGCAGGCTCCACGATTTTCCGCTGTCGAAAATCATGGATCACAGAGTTTGCATTAAATTTTGTGTGAAAAATGGAATCAAGTGCTCCAAAACACTTGAAATGTTGAAAGTGGCATACGATGAGTCTACTTTAAGCCAAAAAAATGTTTACAAGTGGTATAAACTCTTCCAAGAAGGCCGAGAAGACACCAACGACGAACCTCGTTCTGGACGCCCCAGCACGTCAACAACTGATGAGAACGTTGAAGAAGTGAAGAAAATAGTGTTGGGGAATCGTCGAATTACCATTAGAGAAATTGCTGATGATATTGGCATCTCGTTTGGTTCGTGCCAATCAATTTTAACGGGTGTTTTAGACATGAGACGTGTGTCAGCGAAGTTTGTTCCGAAATTGCTCAATTTCGACCAAAAGAACCGTCGCATGAGCATCGCCCAAGAGCTATTGAATGACGTCAACGACGACCCAGATTTACTCGACAGGGTCATAACAGGTGACGAAACATGGGTATACGGTTATGACGTCGAAACTAAAACTTAATCGTCCCAGTGGAGGCATTCCGGATCACCAAGACCAAAAAAAGCACGCCAAGTTCGATCAAATGTGAAGGTTTTGCTTACAGTTTTCTTTGATTGCAAGGACGTGGTGCATCATGAGTTCTTGCCAAAGGGTAGAACAGTAAATAAGGAATATTACCTGAAAGTTATGCGCAATTTGCGTGAAGCAAACCGCCAGAAACGTCCGAATTTGTGGAAGAACAAAAATTGGCTTTTGAACCATGATAACGCCCCTGCTCACACATCGTTGCTTGTGCGCGAATTTTTGGCTAAAACTAACACACTAATGATGCCGCAGGCACCGTATTCCCTAGACCTGGCCCCCTGTGACTTCTTCTTATTTCCGAAACTGAAGAAGCCCATGAAAGGACGGCGTTTTGCAACGATTGAGGAAATAAAGACGGCATCGAAAGAGGAGCTGAACAAGATCACAAAAAATGATTTTTTGAAATGCTTTGAGGATTGGAAAAAGCGTTGGCACAAGTGCATTATATCCGAGGGGGATTACTTTGAAGGGGACAAAATAAAAATTGATGAATAAATAAATATTCTTTGAAAAAAATAAAAATTCACCTTATTTTTTGATCACACCTCGTATTAAAGGATAAAGACGTAGTTAATTTAATTTAATTTGTAATACGTACTAAAAACAATTCAAAATATTTCACATTTTAATAAGTACATATGTTTTTATGATTGTATATAGTCAAATGTGACGTCTAAATTTGTGTTTTATTAAAAAGAAACATGTTGTATACTTTTTTTTTAATAAAACACAAATCTAGGCGTCACATTTGGATAACCCTATATAATTTTCATAAAGTTCCCATTTTTAATCAGTGATTTTAATAAATATTAAAACAAAAATATTTTTATATTTTTTCATTAAAATACCTATTCAGTTGTTATATTGACATATGATACTATCGACAAAATTTAAATAAAATATTTGTCATTGTTGAATCAAACTGAAATATTTCTCAAAATATGATTAAATTCAACAGTACTAGATATCTGATACATTCTCGAAATCTGAATAAAAGTACGTATGCCGTATGTATGAACCATTTAAATAAATTTCAATATGAATACGTGTTATTGTATTTTTACTATATGGCTGAGAGGTCAGTTAATGTGTTACAAAAAAATATCGGAATCGTTTAAAATGGATTTAGGAAAATCTGAACGAAGTAAATTGGATTACCAAGTATACATAACTTATTTCTCGTTTTTTTTCAGGTAATCCAAAATCATTTTTCATGATAACCAGTGAAGCACAATTTATATACATAATCAATATATTAGGAATGGATTTATATTCACAAAGTTTTGACATACAAAGAAAAATATTGTTACATTATATATATATATATATATATATATATATATATATATATACGAGGTCGTTTGATAAGTCCGTGTAAATTCCGAAAGATGGCACCACTGGTGCATATCGAGATTATTTTTAATTAGTAGCACCTCTTGGAAGAACACACATCAAGTTTCAGCCATATCGGTCTTTTCCTTTGTGTTTGACAATCGTTGGAATCAAGGAAATCGAGTGATTGTCAAATAATGGACGAAAAAGAATTTCGCGTGTTGATTAAACACTACTTCATTAAAGGCAAAACGCCTCAGGAGACTAAACAGAAGCTTGATAAACATTATGGTGACTCTGCACCTTCGATTAGTGCGGTTTATAAGTGGTTTCAAAATTTTCGGAGTGGCCATATGAGCACAAGAGACGCTGAACGTTCTGGACGCCCTGTTGAGGTCACCACTCCAGAAATCATTGATAAAATCCATGATATGTTGATGAATGACAGAAGAGTGAAAGTGCGTGAGATTACTAGTGCTATAGGCATCTCGTGTGAACGGGTACATAATATTTCGCACCGACATTTGGACATGAAAAAGCTATCCGCCAGGTGGGTGCCGCGATTGCTCACGATCGACCAAAAACGAGGTCGTGTGAAGTGTTGCAAGAACGGTTTGCAGCTGTTTCAGCGAAATCCGCAGGACTTTAAGCGTCGTTTCATCACTGTAGATGAAACATGGATACATCACTACACTCCTGAGACCAAAAATCAGTCTAAACAATGAGCTATCAAGGGGGAATCTGCTCCGAAAAACGCGAAGACAATTCCTTCGGCGGGAAGGTTATGGCGACTGTCTTTTGGGATTCGCAAGGAATAATCTTTATCGACTATTTGGAAAAGGGTAAAACCATTACAGGTGCATATTATTCATTGTTATTGGATCGTTTGAAAACCGAGTTGCAAGAAAAACGTCCCCGATTAGCCCACAAAAAAGTCCTCTTTCATCACGACAACGCACCAGCTCACACCTCAGCAGTTGTGGCCGCAAAACTAATGGAAATAGGGTTCCAAATCGTTTCACATCCCCCCTATTCTCTAGACTTGGCTCCATCGGACTATTATTTGTTCCCTAATATGAAGAAATGGCTTACGGGAAAAAGATTTTATTCGAACGAGGAGGTGATTGCAGGAACGAATGACTATTTTACAGACTTGGACAAATCCTATTATTCGGAAGGGATCAACAAACTAGAGCAGCGTTGGATGAAGTGAATAAGCCTAAAAGGAGACTATGTTGAAAAATAAAAACGATTTATTCAAAAAAATGAAGCAGTTTTTATTTTTACACGGACTTATCAAACAACTCGTATATATTGATTGTAATTGTTGCAAAATATTATGGATGGAAAATACATTTTCGTATAATAACTGAAATCATGAGTTTATAGAACATTTATAACGACCTGCGGTGGTAATAGAAGATTAAAAAAACTTATAAAAATGTTCTTTTGTTTTCTCTCAACTTTGTTTTTTGCTTTAATGTAATTTCATCGTGCAATACAATAACAAGAATGTTTTGACTATCGTTTGGTATATTATAAAAATAATATATTATTCATATATACGTCAAACATAATGCCTGTTCATTTTTCTTAACTTTTGTTTGTCATCTAACATCTAAAGTTTTACTTGAGGCGATTTTAATGCGTATTATTTGTTATAACCTTTTTCACAAAAGAAAATAATGCAACTTAATATACAAATATACAATGTATTTGTATAATTTCTATTTTTTAAAAATCAAATAGTTTTCACTAAATAGTAATTGAATATAGAAAACATTTATAAAATAGTTGATTCTATTTTATGAATTATCGTAAATATTAAAAAGAAATTATATACATATTTGGATTTTTGATAAATACATTTTTAGTTTATAATTACAATACAAAATTGAAAAAAAAATAATTTAAAAATATAATACAAAAAACTAGTCAGTTAATTTTATTTTCAATTTAAAGAAAATATATTTTTTTTAAAACATATCACTTTTTAAGTAGTAAGTAAAATTAAAGCGTTGATTTTTTACCGACAATAGAGACATGTGGGATGTATATCGACTATATATTTCCTCTTGAATCTGAGATGTTGAGCGAAAGCCAGTATTGATTAAAAAAGATGACGAAGTCAGCACTGTTGTAAACTGAATTATTTATTGCGATAAAATTACCATTCTAATACAAAAGTCAGAATAATATATTATATATAAGAAATGTATATTATATAAATTTTATACGTAGGTTTTTTTATATATATATATATATATATATATATATATATATATATATATATATATATATATATATATATCAACCTACAATAGGATACAATTAAATTTTAATGATCAAATTCAGATTACATACCTTTTGTTGAATGGTACTTATTAAAAAATAAATAACTTATTTTTAAATATTTCGAGTGAAACTGACAAAAAAATTAATTTTAATTTATATGAATATGTATTGATATTGATGTTTTTACTAATATTTCTAAGATTTACAGTTTAATTAAATTGTTGTAGAATCAATTTTATAATTTTTGAATGTTTTTTTAAACTAGTTTTTACATTCTAAAAGTTTTCAGTAGACAAATATGTGTATTAAATTTCTCTCTCTCTCTCTCTCTAAATATATATATATATATATATATATATATATATATATATATATATATCAACCTACATTAGGATACAATTAAATTTTAATGATCAAATTCAGATTACATACCTTTTGTTGAATGGTACTTATTAAAAAATAAATAACTTATTTTTAAATATTTCGAGTGAAATAAAAAAAAAATAATTTTAATTTATATGAATATGTTAAGATATTGATTTTTTTACTAATATTTCTAAGATATTATAGTTTAATTAAATTGTTGTAGAATCAATTTTATAATTTTTTTTTAAACTAGTTTTTACATTCTAAAAGTTTTCAGTAGACATATAGGTGTATTAAATTTCTCTCTCTCTCTCTTTCTCTCTCTCTCTCTCTATCTATCTATCTATATATATATATATATATATATATATATATATAAAATACATAAACAATTATAATATTACATGATATGTAAACGTCATAATACAATACTTGTTACTGTATTAGGTTTCTTTACTGAAATTTTTAATCTTATCTAAATAATATTCTATCTTTTGGTTGTGACAAATAATAATTATTATAATTTTACACTGTCAAATGAATTTATCATTCTGTAAATATAATATATAGATGCTGTTTACAAGAGTTTGGATTATATATAGTGTATCAACAATTCTATTCATGGTTTAAATAAATTGCAAATTGACAATATAGAATAATTAACATTATACCATTATAATTAATATCAGAGTGTAATTTCAGAAAGAAAAGGTGGTGAAAACCGTATTGTTTTAAAAAAATGTTAAAAAAACTTTTTAAAGAAATTTCCCATCAATTTTTTAAAACAATTTTGATTTTTTTTATATTAATACATTAACGTCCAGAGACATAAAAATATGTTTTTTGTTGACTGCTCGTGAAATACTTGAGACATATAAATAGAGTTTTGAGTACTGTGCATTAAATGGGGGTATTCACACTAGTCAACATTCATACAGTATTCACGCCTATTACCGCTCGTCTCACACCCTCTTATCATCAAATTCCCCCAGCTAAAAAAATTGGTTTTCGGGTAAGAGCTTGTGAGACAAGTGATAATGGGTCGTGAATACTGTATGAATGTTGACTAGGGTGAATACTCCCAATTCCTGCGACATATAAATATGTGCTGGAATATATATGCTAAAAATAATATTTCTTATCGACTAGACTAATACTGCTTGCTTTGATAATATTCAAAAGAAAAGAAAAACAGTAAATTTTAACCTTGAACCTTACAATTTTCAAAGATTTCTTTAAATCGCTTTAAAATATGCCGGCTACACGGATCAATTTTCATGCAAACAGCCCGGACCGAAATGTGATAATATAATATTACGAATTGTTTTTAGCAGTTTCTTAGATTACAGATAAATGAATATTTTATGTAAGTCTGAGCGGAAACAAAGTATTTTTCTATTGTTATGTCGAATGGTAAGACAAAAATTGTATTTATGAACAAAATATCGCTACACACACACATATATACATATTCATATATATATATATATATATATATATATATATATATATATATATATATATATATATATATATATATATATATATATACCGGTCTCTCAATTTACGCGGAATATCCGTTCCACGTGGATTTGTTTTACGCGAATGAAAATCGCGTAAATTGAGTCTGTCAGTACAATAGAAAAAATATTGGAAATAAAAGTGAATAAAGTTGTAGAAACACATATTTATTTCACATAGTTTAACAAAAAAATAATGACGTTTTAGAAAACAAAAGTAGATAAATTTTATTCGATGTCCCTATCGCTACTGTAATTCAAAACAATCAACATTTTATATATTTATATCGTGCTTTTATACATTCAAGTAAGAATTTGTGTCACTCTGATATATAATAAATTCCATGAAAAATTATATAAAATGAAATTTATCTGAGCGCGTATAAAAAGTACCGCGTAAAAAAAGTCCCGCGTAAATAGAGGTATAATTTGCTGCGTTAAAAAAACTCGTATAAAAAAAGTCTCGAGTAAATAGAGGTATAATTTGCCGCGTAAAAAAAACTCGCGTAAAAAAAGTCCCGCGTAAATTGAGGGACGGGTGTATATATATACATATTTATTTTACCTTCACTACTATTATTTTCTTTTCATTTTTAATTTATATATCAAATAACATTTAAGAGTTAACAATTTATTGTTGTAGACTCATGTTTTTTTTGGAAATAACTAATGAAATAGTATTTATATATGAATATAAATATCTATAAAATTTAATAACGAAATTACGTATATAAATTAATTCATCTACAATTAATAATCTACTTTGCAAAGGTAAATATGACTAGAAAAATGTCACCAAATTAAAATAATAGTTTACTTTCAGCTTTTACATTCCTGAAAATTATAAATTGAACAAGGAAACAATTTAATTTGTTTTCATTATAAATATATTGAAAATTAACTAATGCGCATATTAACGATATTAGTTGACTAATTGTTTTATTGCAAAAATGAAAAAGTTAATACAATTATATATATATATATATATATATATATATATATATATATATTTGTATGTATATATTTAATTATTTCATATTTCTAAATATTTTATTATTTTTTCTTTAATTTTTTTATATCTGTTGATTATCAATTGGCAGCTTTTGTTTGTTTTTATTTATAAAAAAAATTGATTTAAGTTTAATGCTAGTTAAAATTTAAAAACAATTTTTTCCTAATTATACATTTAATTATATTGTTTACTTAAAATTTAGAACATGTAAAATAGATTATAGATTATTTATATATATTTTTAAAAAAATATGTAAGAATATTTGATAAAAGTTATTCATTGAGGGAATATTTATTTTTTACAAATGCATATATATATATATATTTGTGAATGTATTGATTTAGTAAATAACTTACTTGGTTCATGTATGATCTCACGAATTCCATAGATTGTTCCAATGCATAAGTGTCACTGCTGCATGAGTCGATGATTAACGCGCCTAGTGTCATGTTTGGTAGTAAATCTGGATCATTGTTGATTTCATCTAATGCGTACAGCATGGCTTCTAAACGTTGCATGCCTTTTTCCTCCTTAACAGCTCCGCAAGGGAAATCAGGATTTCCACTAATTTGTTCGTGCATTGGAAATATGCCCCCGAGAATGATATCTCCATTTATGCGAATTAATTTACTATTGAAGTCAAGTTGCGCTTCCGACGAATTAATAATTAACATTGAAAATAATACGAACAAACTGACGAAAACATGATAGCTGTTCAAATTTTTTTCACAGATTTTCATCGTGACAAATTTCATTATGTCAATATTTATGTAATTATTTTTAATAGATTTCTTATTCTATAATATTTATTTAAAGAAATTACATAGATATAGAAGATATTTGAGAGTTTGTTTTTTTTGAAATGTTTTTTCAAACATTTCCACAATTTTATTTTAAATATTTCTTTCTCTGCTATTTTAATTACTGACATTAAGTCTCAATTTTCTTTAATTAATTGTCTATATTTATAATAATTATTTGATCATAATTTTATGTGATGAATTGATTAAATATTAAATATAAAGAATTATTTTAATCACATATTTAATTATGTCCTATATAAATATATATATATATATATATATATATATATATATATATATATATATATAAATATATGAAATGTGCTTGTATGAAGTTTGTATGGATGTATATATTTAAATTTCATTTAAATTTAAGTATATGTAGGATTTCAATGTCATTTTAGTGTTTAATTACGTTTTCATTTATTAAGACATAAATATGAAATGTTTTTTTTTTATTATTAACTTTAGTACATATTAATTTCAAAACATATATATATATATGTTTGTTTTTGTTAAATATATTATTTAATAAATACGAAAATCGTTTAAATTCATTTTTGAAAAAGTATATTTAAATAGAAAACCTTACAATATGATTTTTTTAAATAAAAACAAGGTAAGAAAAAATAAATAAATAAAAATATCTGATTTGTATTATAAGGTATTGTATTTTCATTAAAATTATTTATTATTATATGTCTAATTATCCTAATATTGTTTTTGTCTTACATTTTTTAAAGAAGATATATAATAAATAATTTTGTATAAATACTGCAATAATGTTTTGTTAAAAATTTTTGATTTATTTTTAAACGTTTTTAGATGTCAATTTTAATATTATTTTAATTGATTTAGTCACATATAAAGCAAAATATAATTTGTTTTAAATAAACAGAATAATAGAAAAGTGTTTTTTTTAAAAAAAAGAAAATACCAAATAAAATATTTGAGATTAACTATAAAATAAAAAAATTAAAATGTATTGCAGTGATGAATCAAGACAAATGTAACACACAACGTGACACCCACTAATTAAACCGACAATTAGATATGAAAAACAGAGTCCACGAAATTTAATAGTTGATGCATAATAAGCGCGGTATGATTGTTCACGTAAACAAACGGGTTTTTCATTTGTGTTGTGTCGGAAATCGTTAATGCCTTGTGACGTTGATGATTTGTTTGCTTGCTAGTCTGACTGGTTGCCGTTCTACAAGCTATCTCGGCATGAATCCGTCCCGAATGACTGTACTTGCTCTGTTTCCTCTCTTCATTCCTTGATTGTCGCGCGTGCCCGGAGATCGACACTCCAGCATCCCTACTTAAACGGCGTATCGGCGCAGAAAGCCTGAAACGTAATGCGCGTCGGAGCTGTACGCCCGGACCGAATGATTTATCTAACGAACGAAGTGTAGAGTTTCCAGCCCGTTATTGTCTATACACCTTTTGTTAACCTATATCTATTTGTACTTAGATTTACACAATTGATATATAGATACATAAATCATTCATTCGTTCAATCATACACAAGTTCTATGAAACATTGTTATTGTGACATTTTTATTTGAAAGTTATATTTATCTTTATCTATTCATCGATATATTTTATTTTTTAAATTGTACTTTATATTGTTTTCTTACTATTTTACTGTTAATAAAATGTCGTACACACGTTTGTATTTTTCTTGTAAAAACAGCAAATCAATAATAATTGTTTAAAAAAAAATTATAAAGACCGAACAAATTTTAAAACACATTTTACATTTTTTATTGTTGCGAGTTTTTCCATATTTGTGCAAAAATGACTACTGTATTGCTATTATCTGTGTTTAAATATCAGTTTTACAAAATACATCAAGGTCATACAAATGTCAATTTATAAATGTAATTAAATATATTAAATGACAAAAGTATTAGTTGATTTTTAAAACTATATTGCTTACTTATCACTCGAAGGAATTAAAATATATCTGAGAAAAAAAAAGTTATTTTATAGCAAAAAAAGAAAACGAATTTATAACATGCTCTTGGTGGTGAAAAGCTTAAATTGTTCGTTACAAACCACGACCATCAGATGCGACACTTGATACTTAATCTAGTGCAGTATGATTACATTGTTCGTAGTGCTGAATATCACAATTTCAAAATTGAGTGTTTTAATACCAAACGCTTCATTAAGAATTCTAAACCAATTTATTAAATAAAATATAATGCCTTGTTTCTTAAAGAGGTATTCTAGTCTAGAATTTCGAAAAAATCGATTTTTTACATATTTTCAAAGTTTAGACCTTTAAGAATATGTCCTTAAGAGCATTTTTCGAAATTCGAATTATTTTCGGAACTAGAGCTATTTTTGTGACGTGCTAATCAATTCGGTTTGGCCGGAACGAATCAACTTTAAACGCGTTTTTCTCGAAACTACTTTTTTCGACACGGTTGACATGATATCTCAAGTTCTAATAGACCGATTTACTTGAAATTTGGTACAAAGTTTCTCAATATAACAGTGATTGCCCTCGCTTAAGATTTTTTGAAAATTTTGTTTTTTACTATTTTTAAAAAATTCCGAAAGTTGAAAAAATAGGGCAAAAAATGACTGTTTTTCACACTGTCACCATTTTGTGAAATTTTTTTTTAAATTTCCCTAGGTGGGGATACTACTACAACCTTCTTTTTCAATAATTTTAAAAAAAATTTGTTTCAAATGATCGGAAGGGTTGGAACCACGTCAACCAGGAGACACCTTTTTTTCAAGCTCCCATTTTACCAGCCTGTACCTTTTTCAATTTTGATTTTTTTGTTTTTAATAATACTTTTTTATACTCTTAAAATGTCAATAAATAACTGATAAAAATGGATAGTAAAAATATTTGTTGTTTTTTTTATAACGCCCGAAAAAACACCTAAAATTCGTGCGTCTAGACTAGAATACCCTCTTAATTATGAAAATATGTTTTTTCACTTACAAAAATTTTGTTAGGTTTCTAAACAGTTTTATTTCTACACTAGTTATAAAATTTAAAAAATATTTTATTATTTCGTCAATCAAAAAAAAATAATCTGATCGAACTGAAAGGATTAATGAAATCAATTTTTATTTAAAACATTACTGTACATGATTTTTTAATTGTGATATTTGTGTATATGGTGGAGTGGTGTGTATGTGTGAGTAGGTAGCGTATACCGTCCGCTAGTCGTGTATCCTCGTCTTATACACGGCGCTTCATAAAGCGAGTAAGGAATAGAGATATGTATAAACAAACTATTCATTTTTCAAAATACTATTGATATGTTTCGTTCTAGCGATGCACATTGGTATATTTATTTTTTCATATATTTTGAATGGGAAATGATTGTTATGGAAATGAGAGAGGCTTATCTGATATGAACGTAGTCGAGCAGTTTGTATGAATATTAAATATGATGTATGTAGTGGTGCGTGTGTGCAAATTAGAAACATTCATTATTCACCAGTGCCGTATTAGTGATACGTAACTAACGACAAAAATAATTTTGATGTTAAATTCTATTCTCTTTCTAATGGCGTAAACGAACATTAATAATTATCTCTAATAACTTTTCGTTCGTAATAATTTAGAAATGGAGCAATGCAATCCAGGAATTGATGTTTATAAAACATTAGCTAGCGTCGAATGAATATCTTCTAACTGATGAAAAAATTCATTCTAACCAAATGTTATATATTTTATTTCTAACGTCGTGAACGAAAATCAATTATCTCTAATAGTACGTCCATAATAAATTAAATATTGATCACTTAAATAAGCTTCAGTATTATTTAATTCGAAATTTTACAATTAAATACTATATATATATATACACCCGTCCCTCAATTTACGCGGGACTTTTTTTACGCGGCAAATTATACCTCTATTTACGCGGGACTTTTTTTACGCGGTATTGATTTACGCGGTCAGATAGATTTTATTTTATATAATTTTTCATGGAATTTATTATATATCAGAGTGACGTAAATTCTTACTCGAACGTATAAAAGCACGATATAAATATATAAAAGGTTGATTGTTTTGAATTGCAGTAGCGATAGGGACACTGAATAAAATTAATCTACTCTTGTTTTCTAAAACGTCATTATTTTTTTGTTAAGCTATGTGAAATAAATATGTGTTTCTACAACTTGACTAGCTTTTATTTCCAATATTTTTCCTATTGTACTGACAGACTCAATTTACGCGATTTTTATTCGCGTAAAACGAATCCACGTGGAATAGATACTCCGCGTAAATTGAGGAACGGATGTATATATAATACAGTAAGATATGTACTTTATTAGGTTTAGTTTATGTACAAATAGGAATTAAGCAAATGGCGAGATCGTTTTTATTCGTTTATTTAAACTTTATGTTACTACTCGAAATTTTTCACATTGATTACTACCCGGGTACACGTGTACCCCATTACAAAATGTCATTATTACGGCCTTAAATTTGTATATCTGGCGGCGTCTATTATATAAATATGGTGGATTTGTGATGCGGAAAACTTCTATCCTCTCACTGATCAAATTTATACTGGACAATTCAGTATCGGGTAGAGAAAAAAATTTAGGAGAGCGAGTTGTAAAAGAGTTGGTGACTCCGTTCAAAGGATCAGGCTGAAATATTACCATGGATATTTTTTTTACAACTCTCCCGTTAGCACGATATTTACTATCATGAAAGTTGACAGTGGTTGGGACATTAAAACGTAATAAAAAATATATTCCTGCAGAAATGACACAGACATAATCTCGAAAAATAAATTCTTTATTATTTGGCTATAACGACAACGTGACAATATATTCATATGTGCCAAAAAAAAATAAAACCGTCATAGTTTTGTCATCGATGCATCACGACGACGCAATGACTGGACCCAAAAATAAACCCAACAATCCATTTTTATAACAAAACAAAATCTGATATAGACATTATGGACAAATTAGTAGGACGCTATAATGTGAGAAGGCGTACAAATAGATTACCACTTATAGCTTGATATTGCAGCTCTTGCAACATATAATATATTATTTATTTTGAAAATAACTGTATGCTCAAGAAAAATATAAATCAGTGCCAAGTATTTCAGAAGAAGAGCTTTGTCTTCCAATCATTCAAGACCGTTTCCTCAATGTACAAATTACAAGAAACTTATCTACAAAATTAGCAATCAAGAGCATGCTAATGAAGTCAATCTCTTGTATACAAACTACATCTACTCCTGCGTCGATTGCTTCTCATCTACTATTACTCCAGTTCAACGTGATATACGTGGTCATAAAATCGTCGTTGGTTCTTACTGCATTTGTCATGCAGCATCGCATAAACGGAGAAGAAAGACTCGCAAATCATGTATACAATGCCAGAAACCTATTTATGATGAACATTCTTTGAAGTATTCAGTTTGTAAAAATTGTCCATCACCTTCCGAAAAATGACATTTTTCGTTTTTATTTTTTTTAAAGATATAGTAAAGTTCTATAATTAAAACGTAGTATTTACTTATTTTTTTTATTTATTTAATTTATTCCTACCTTTTACAAAATACCTATGGGTACACGTGTACCCGGGTAGTAATTAGAGGGGTATATCAGTTAAATGTCATTTGAATTAATATCTTTTTAATAAAAAAATTATAAATATCTAAATCTTCTCGAATATTCCCAAATAATGGGGATCTGACTGGGCAAAACGATCCTTCCCATAGAAATTTATTGACTTCAACGTAAAGTCGAAAATGGGTACATGTGTACCCGGGTAGTAACATAACGGTTAATATTGATATATAGTCTTATACTTTCTCAAATAGTCTTCCAAACCCTAATCCGTCCTTATTTGACAAAATACTTGTTTTTTTTAAAAAATTCTTAAGTTGCGTATATGAAGACATACGAGGTCAGACAATTAAGTAATGTAACAAAATTCAAAAATCGAGTATATTTAAAAATTAAGGTACATCGCTGCGATCCCCTTCAAAGTAGTCCCCTCCCGCATCTATACACTTATTCCAGCGAGTTTTCCAGTTTTCGTAACAATTCTGGAACACTTCTTGTGGGACCTCTCCGAGTACTCTCGTCACAGATTCTTGGATATCTTCAACGGAGTCAAAATGTCGACCTTTGACGAATTTTTTCATATGGGGGAATAGGAAAAAGTCGCAGGGTGACATGTCTGGTGAATAGGGCGGTTGTGGTAACGTTGCGATGCCTTTAGACGCCAAAAACTGAGAGACACTGAACGCACTGTGACAGGGAGCATTGTCGTGATGCAGAACCCAAGTCTTCGCGATCTCTGGACGCACTCTGAGCACCCTTTTTCGTAATTTTTCGAGCACATTGCGGTAGAATACTTAATTTACGGTTTGTCCAGGTGGTACGAACTCTTTGTGAACCACCCCTTTGCTGTCGAAGAAGCAAATCAACATGGTTTTCACTTTGGACTTGCTCATTCTCGCCTTCTTTGGCCTTGGTGCTCCAGGGGACAGCCACTGTTGGCTTTGTCGTTTAGTTTCGGGGTCATATTGAAAGAACCAACTTTCATCACCAGTAATAACTCGATCGAGAAGAGTAGGATCACTTTCAACCTGCTCGAGACAATCTTGAGCGATGTTCATTCAATTTCTCTGTTCCATTTTCGTGACATGCACTACTCGCGCGTTGTTACAAAACACTAAACAGCTGGCGAAGAAATGATCGTACGAGGGTGGTCAAGGTCTCAATCGAAAGAGTAGGGATCTACTATTACGGTGGCGGAGTTACAGGTTCGCAGTGTTACCACAGGCCGAGAAAAAAAATCGGTCGCATTACTTAATTGTCTGACCTCGTAGATAAGTAAAAGAGCATCAAGGTTTACTACCCTCAGGAACGTTAAGTCAAAACACGTTCACAAGAAGAAACTGACATGCCAGAAAAGCGCAAAAAAATGCTAACCCTCGCGCTTGAGACAAGTTTCGGCAATCCACCAGTTACATATACCAAGATTCAAGTCATTGTATCAGTTTTGTGTTTGTTTTAGTGCTTAATGCCGCATCCTGTGTTCGTGTTAGTATAAAACTAAAAAATTAAAAACATAAACAGGTTTTTGTAAATTTTCCCTGCAACACTACATAAACAATAAAATGTCATTTATTAGACTAATTAAGAACTTTTACTAGTTATTAAGGTAGACTATTTAGATATAGAAGACCTATGTATTATATTTATCATTTCATGTTAACTGTTATTCATGTATACTTATTCATATCAATAAATGTTTCGTATTTCGTCTAAATAGTCTTTAGTTGAGTATAGACATCAGGGGAAGTTATATCAGCTTGTGTTTGAAAATAATATTACAATAAATAATTAAATAATTATCGAAATTGAAAGGTCTTATTAAGAGCCTAAATTAATGAAAATATTGGGAGTACAAATTAATTCGGTCCGTTTTCAAAAGATGGCTATAAAAATATTAAATTTTTAAATAGTAACAGCTGATTGTCGTGGTTTTAAACAGATTGGACATCTGCCGATAACATCCAGTTTGTATTGTTTTGAGTTTCATACAAAATGTTTTTTGTTACGCTGTTGAAAATGTCAGATTTTTTAATAACTAAACAGCATTTGCGGGAAGTTTTAATTTTTTGTTTTAATTGGAAAAAAAGTGCAGCTGAAACTCATCGTATGCTTGTGAAAGTTTACGATGACAATGCTCCAACTGACAAGTCATGTAGAGAATGGTTTCGGCGTTTTAAAAGTGGTGATTTCAGCGTTGAAGATAGACCTCGCTCGGGACAGCCAAAAAAATTCGTAGACGATGAATTACAGGCATTACTCGATGAAGATCCGAGTCAAACGCAAGACGAGTTTGCACTTACGTTGGGGGTGACTCAACAAGCAGTGTCTGTACGTTTAAAATCTATGGGCCTGATTCAAAAGCAAGGCAATTGGGTTCCTTATGAATTGAAACCAAGAGATCTGGAAAGGCGATTATTTTCTTGTGAGCAGCTGCTTCAAAGGCAAAAAAGAAAGGGTTTTATACACCGGGTAGTGACTGGTGACGAAAAGTGGATCTTCTACGACAACCCCAAGAAAAAAAATACTACGCTTTGCCCGGCCAATCGTTGCCATCGACCTCAACATCAACACCAAAGCCGAACATTCATGGTTCGAAAGTTATTCTGTGTATCTGGTGGGACCAAGGAGGCGTTGTGTACTACGAGCAGCTAAAACCTGGTGATTCCATTACGGGTGATCGGTACAAACTGCAATTACTTCGTTTGAACTGTGCATTATGAGAAAAACGGCCGGAATATAAGGACAGACATGATAAAGATTCTTTTGCATGACAACGCTCAGCTTCATGTCGCAAAAGTTGTCAAAAAATATTTAGAAACGATCAAATGGGATATTTTACCGCACCCGCCGTATTCTCCGGACCTCCTTCTGACTACTGGCTGTTTCGACGGATGCAACACGATTTGGCAGGTCACCGCTTCACTTCTTTCGAAGAAATCGAAAATTGGCTTCAAAATTGGATCGCCTCAAAAGACGAGAAGTTTTTCCGAAACGGGATTTGGAAATTGCCTGAGAGGTGGGGAAAAGTTGTAAGCAGTGATGGACAATATTTTGATTAATTTTTTAATTCATTATATTTTGAAATAAATGCATTTTGTAACCCATTATGGCTCTTTTTCGGAATTTTCAAAAAAAAACAATCGAAATAGCGAATTCTAAAATATCAGGCGATTAGGTATCAGGATCACAGAACTCCAGCACGTCAACGGTAAAATCAATGGTTAAATCCCTATAAGACTCTCTTCTTTCCACTTGCGGAGACTAAACGAGGTGCGCTAAGAATAGGTATATATTGTTATTTGTGTACGTAGTGGTGTGTACGTGTGAGCAAAAACCTTCTCCTCCCGCGAGTCGTAGTGTAGTGACCACACCTTATCTAGTGGGGTGTATGTGTGAGCAAACACATGCTCCTCCTACGAGTAGTAGTTATATATATATATATATATATATATATATATATATATATATATATATATATATATATATATATATATATATATATAATATATGCCATTCTCTAACGCGAATTCTCAAATATCAGGCTATTAGGTATCAGGATCACAGAAACTCCAGCACGTCAACGGTAATATCAATGGTTAAATCCCTATAAGACTCTCTTCTTTCCACTTGCGGAGACTAAACGGGGTGCGCTAAGAATAGGTATATATTGTTATTTGTGTACGTGTGGTGTGTACGTGTGAGCAAAAACCTTCTCCTCCCGCGAGTCGTAGTGTAGTGACCACACCTTATCTAGTGGGGTGTATGTGTGAGCAAACACATGCTCCTCCTACGAGTAGTAGTTATATATATATATATATATATATATATATATATAATATATATATATATATAAATATATATATATATATAATATATGCCATTCTCTAACGCGAATTCTCAAATATCAGGCTATTAGGTATCAGGATCACAGAAACTCCAGCACGTCAACGGTAATATCAATGGTTAAATCCCTATAAGACTCTCTTCTTTCCACTTGCGGCGACTAAACGGGGTGCGCTAAGAACAGGTATATATTGTTATTTGTGTATGTAGTTGTGTGTACATGTGAACTGGTAACAAGCCCCGCCCGTTAGTCATATCCTAGTTTTATACACAACGCTTTATGGAGCGAGTAGAGGACATAGATATGTTTAACATTGAACATATGGGAAATACTCATTCTCAATATACCGTTGATACGTTCCGTTCTCGCGATGTATTTTCATATATTGTGTATAGGGAATTATTGATGTGGAAATGAGACAGACTTATCTGATATTTATGTAGTTCAATAATTTCGTACAGAATATTAGTTTTTTGTATGTAGTGATGTGTACGTGCGAGCAAAAACATTCTCCTCCCGCGAGTCGTAGCGTAGTGACCACGCCTTATCTAGTGGTGTGTATGTGTGAGTAAAACATGCTCCTCCTACGAATGTAGTGTGTACTACCAATATGGCGTTCTCTAATGCGAATTCTCAAATATCAAGCGATTAGGTATCAGGATCACAGAAACTCCAGCACGTCAACGGTAATATTAATATAAGACTCTCTTCTTTCCACTTGCGGCGACTAAACGGGGTGCGCTAAGAATAGGTATATATCGTTATTTGTGTATGTAGTGGTATGTGAACTGGTAACATGCCCCGCCCGTTAGTCGTATCCTAGTTTTATACACGACGTTTTATGGAGCGAGTAGAGGACATTGATATGTTTAACATTGAATATATGGGAAATATTCATTCTCGATATATCATTGATACGTTCCGTTTTCGCGATGTGTTTTCGAATATTTTGTATAGGGAATTATTGATGTGGAAATGAGACAGACTTATCTGATATTTATGTAGTTAAATAATGTTGTAAGAATATTAGTTTTTTGTATGTAGCGGTGTGTACGTGTGAGCAAACTATTTCTCCAGCCGCGATTTGTAGTGTCCGCCCCTTTTAACACTAGAACTACCGATGTTAAATATATACCTAGTTTTACCGCACTCGTCAAATTGACGTATTTTTGATCATGGCTTTCATTTTAACTTTTCACTTAGTTTATGTAAATAAAAGAATATAATTTAACAAAAACAACACTTAATATAATAATTCATTAATTATTAATACAAAAAAAAACAAACAAAAACACTTTCTATTTGCATTTATATTATAGCACATTTGATATGTATGGAATAACTATGAATCACATATTTTACAAATACATGTTATCTGTGATGAACACTTGCCACAAACATATTTGTCAGTTCGTAAGCGAACATTCCTCTCGCTTTTTTGTCGAAACGAATGAATCTCATAATTTCCGAAAATCTGTTTCTACTCATAGTTTCGGCAAAGAAAGAAGGTCCCCATTTTTTGGACCACAAATACGATAACTTCATGTTTCTTACTTCGTAGGCTCCTCGAGCATACAAAATGACTATAAAAGCATATAATTCGTACATAGTAATTTTCTAGTCGTTCTGTAAAATGTTTCTGGCCTGTAGATCAGTGCAAGCTTTTATGTGGCTCATAATTCTATTATCAATTATAAGCCGAAATACACTACTAACATTACCAAGTATAATGTTTCGCTTCGCATAACCAGTTGGACCGGAAGTATCCTTGAATATAGTATGTAATGGCAATCTACCAACACAACCATTCCCTAATTCTTCCCATTCAGTACCGTCGACAGCAATGTCTTTTTGCTGTCTTGGTTCGGCTTCTGTTTGGCTATCCGATTCAGTATCTGAACATATTCGCAATCGCTTACTGCGTTTGTGGCTATTTTGGGGAATTTTATCTTCACTCCTTGAATCTTCACTTTCATATTGATCTTCTTCATTTTGTTCAATATCTCGTACTTCAATTTCATCCTCAGCTTCTTCAGAGTTTGAAAAATCAGTTTTATTTTCCACGCAAGATATGTCTAAATCATTATTACTTGAATTAATATCCGAACTGTCTTCATTTATACCAGTGAGTTCTTTAAATTCTTCGAATAATTTTTTGCTTCCTGTAAATCGTTTCATTGTTGCCTAGGATTTACAACAAATAAATTTGAATTTTTAATAAAAATATGTTTATACTTTTTTCCCAGATTGGACTTTTCACAGATTACACCTTGCACCAAGAACTTTATCACATTAGAAGTACAACTGATAATGATTGCAACCTATTTTTCATATGAAAAATGTACCTAAAATTTTTCCAGGAAATGTCTGAAAGCGATATACGAGGTGTGATCAAAAAATAAGGTGAATTTTTATTTTTTTCAAAGAATATTTATTTATTCATCAATTTTTATTTTGTCCCCTTCAAAGTAATCCCCCTCGGATATAATGCACTTGTGCCAACGCTTTTTCTAATCCTCAAAGTATTTCAAAAAATCATTTTTTGTGATCTTGTTCAGCTCCTCTTTCGATGCCGTCTTTATTTCCTCAATCGTTGCAAAACGCCGTTCTTTCATGGGCCTCTAGTCACAGGGGGCCAGGTCTGGGGAATACGGTGCCTGCGGCATCATTAGTGTGTTGGTTTTAGCCAAAAATTCTCGCACAAGTAACGATGTGTGAGCAGGGGCGTTATCATGGTGCAAAAGCCAATTTTTGTTCTTCCACAAATTCGGACGTTTCTGGCGGATTGCTTCGCGCAAATTGCGCATAACTTGCAGGTAATATTCCTTATTTACTGTTCTATCCTGTGGCAAGAACTCATGATGCACCACGCCCCTGCAATCAAAGAAAACTGTAAGCAAAACCTTCACATTTGATCGAACTTGGCGTGCTTTTTTTGGTCTCGGTGATCCGGAATGCCTCCACTGGGACGATTGAGTCTTAGTTTCGACGTCATAACTGTATACCCATGTTTCGTCACCTGTTATGACCCTGTCGAGTAAATCTGGGTCGTCGTTGACGTCATTCAATATCTCTTGGGCGATGCTCATGCGACGGTTCTTTTGGTCGAAATCGAGAAATTTCGGAACAAACTTCGCTGACACACGTCTCATGTCTAAAACACCCGTTAAAATTGATTGGAACGAACCAAATGAGATGCCAATATCATCAGCAATTTTTCTAATGGTAATTCGACGATTCCCCAACACTATTTTCTTCACTTCTTCAACGTTCTCATCAGTTGTTGACGTGCTGGGGCGTCCAGAACGAGGTTCGTCGTTGGTGTCTTTTCGGCCTTCTCGGAAGAGTTTATACCACTTGTAAACATTTTTTTAGCTTAAAGTAGACTCATCGTATGCCACTTTCAACATTTCAAGTGTTTTGGAGCACTTGATTCCATTTTTCACACAAAATTTAATGCAAACTCTGTGATCCATGATTTTTGACAGAGGAAAATCGTGGAGCCTGCAAAACACTTCTAACTTTTATGCCTCTCACCAACAAACTAAACATGCTACATAGTTGAAATTTGGAATATATATTCGAGACGAGTGTACCAACATAACCAAATAAAAAAGTTGAAAATCGAACGGATGTAGCTCGCTAAATTTCAAAATTCACCTTACTTTTTGATCACACCTCGTATATTGGTATTTGTTTATGTAGTGGTGTGCACGTTTAATTCTAGCAATAAATGCTCTTAATACTTAATTTATTACGAACATACTATTAAACACAATTAATTTTCGTCCACAATCTTTGAAAGAGAATTAAATTTACCACTACGTCATTTTTTTTCTTTAATTAAGGACCACAAGTAAGGAGCTGAACAAGATCACAAAAAATGATTTTTTGAAATGCTTTGAGGATTGGAAAAAGTGTTGGCACAAGTGCATTATATCCGAGGGGGATTACTTTGAAGGGGACAAAATAAAAATTGATGAATAAATAAATATTCTTTGAAAAAAATAAAAATTCACCTTATTTTTTGATCACACCTCGTACATCAATAAGAACATTTCTTTATTTAAGGCTTTCTTCTTTAAGATCAACTATTCATTACCACGACTGTAATTTTTGTATATTTTGTTCAAATCTTATAAATTTACGAAAATTTATGAATCTCCAAAAATCGTACATACACGCAAATATAATATAGTATATATTATGCAGAATATTCTAGAACATTTTAGACTCTCAAAAAAATTAAATTAAAAAATATACTTAGTAAACATTGATAAACTTTGAATACGAACCGTACAGACGATATTACTGCTCTTTCCATTTGTCTAGAAAGTTGACAGATGTAGTGATACACATGTATTCGAGGTTCTATTTTATACTATATGTATAAAAAAATCAGAAAATCTCTCTCTCTCTCTCTCTCTCTCTCTCTCTATATATATATATATATATAAGTTTTATAATTGTGCACCGAGATATGCTAGCGACTGAGCCAACTTTACAATTTACATTGAATGTACAATTATTAAACAAAATTTATTTATTCTATCAGTCAAACAGCAACATTTTTATAAAATATTACAAAGTATCAGAATCAGAATCAGAAAAAAATTATTTTGTCTAATAATTACATGAAGTTTACATGATATTTTCTGGGTTAGTGAGGCTGCCTATCTTATGATAATGTGCCTATGGTTGAGTATTATTTTAGATATGTGTTAGTAGGATTTTGTAACAATACAGGAAAAATTTCAAAAAACCTGTTTTATGTGTATTTTTTGACTATTTTAACTTATGCTAACTTAACTATCTTAATTAATTATATTAACTTAATTGTAAATAGCTTATTTTCTAACTTAACCTATTTAAAAACATTGTTTACAGCGGCTCTAGGCGCTAAGAGTTTTGTCACTGAGGGGTTGGTGAAGTCTTTGAACTGTTGTTCGTTATTAAACGTGTGAGTCACTGTTCACTCGCTGTATTGCGATTGCTTAATGAGTTACAGTTGTATAAGCTATACCAGGTGAGTGGTCTGCCAGACAATTTTGAAGAATGCCACAGGTTGCATCGCCGTGGGGGTGTTTGTGGTAGTTTGGGTGGGATGTGAGTTTTGTGTTGGCTGGTCGTTGGGATTTGGGGGTGTTGTTGGGTTTGTGGAGAGAGGTTGATTTGGGGAGTTAGTAGGTTGGAGAGTGGGTTTGGGAATAAGGAGGGGGTTGTGATATGGAGTCTGGTGGGGGAAGATGACCCTTCGAGCCCGTTTGGTTATGGGTTTTAGGTGCAGGTGTGAGTTGCGGATGAGTAGATTTCTGTGTTTTTGTGCTCTGTCTAGGAACCTCGTGGTGATGCGTGTGATAAAGTCATCCATCATTTCGAGGCTGGCTCGACCATGAAGGATGCGAGTTGGGGTGTATTTTGGAGCGTACAGAATGAGCCGAAGAACCTTATTCTGGAAGCGTTGGAGGCGTTTGAGTGCCGTCGACGAGGCAGTGCACCAGATCTGCACTCCATAGGACAGACTTGATGCACGCCTTATAAACGTGCACTTTGGTTTTGATGGGTAGCTCCGATTTGAAAATCGGACGGAGTGCCATGAAGGCCGATTGCGCCTTTTGCAATCGGTCTGAGATTGTTGGCAAGAAAGTGAGTTTCCTATCCAGTACCAGGCCAGGTATTTGATTCTGGGTTCCAATTTGACTTGCACATTGTCAAATGGGATTGAGTCTGTTGGAGGTAGCCTCGCTGTTGAAAAGTATTACAAAGTATTCATCACTCAATCACTATAGTGACTCGAGGAGCTCTATATGTGAACGATTCGGATTCTACATTCGAACTGCCTTTACAGATTGTTTTACTTCACAAAGAAACCTATGATTATTATCAAGATATTTGGTTTACATAATCAATTGACATAATTGATTATGTTGTATTTCGTAGTTCTAGATGCTTCTTTGCACTCGCAAGAGAAGTATTATTTAAATAATTGTTACGTGATTGTTAATATATGCTGTCCCGTGTGACTAGCCTTGAGAAAAATTATGAGAGTTTTATGAGTTATGTAACTTAAATATAATATATATATATATATATATATATATATATATACTTTTTGTATTTGTTTTGCTAAACTTTTTGCTTTTCAGCCACAGTTCCAAAACAACTAATAATTAACACTATTCGAATATTTAAAATATTAAAAAAAGCTAAATTTCACAAATGATTTAAATAATTAGGATTTCGAATATAATTGATATTCAAATATTAAAAAAACATGTAAATTAATTAAAAACCAAAAATGATTAAACTAATTACGTTCATATATATATCGTTATTGTTTGATTATTAAAAAAAGTAAAGTTCGAAAATGATTAAAATAATTAGGTTTTCAAATATAATTTCTCTACTGGGTTAAATACATTTTTGTATTTTTTTCTTGCATCATTAGTCATAAACAATAAAATGAGTATATACGAGGTGTGATCAAAAAGTAAGGTGAATTTTGAAATTTAGCGGGCTACATCCGTTCGATCTTCGATTTTTTTATTTGGTTATGTTGGTACACTCGTCTCGAATATATGTTCCAAATTTCAGCTATGTAGCATGTTTAGTTTGTTGGTGAGAGGCATAAAAGTTAGAAGTGTTTTGCAGGTTCCACGATTTTCCGCTGTCGAAAATCATGGATCAAAGAGTTTGCATTAAATTTTGTGTGAAAAATGGAATCAAGTGCTCTAAAACATTTGAAATGTTGAAAGTGGCATACGATGAGTCTACTTTAAGCCAAAAAAATGTTTACAAGTGGTATAAACTCTTCCAAGAAGGCCGAGAAGACACCAACGACGAACCTCGTTCTGGACGCCCCAGCACGTCAACAACTGATGAGAACGTTGAAGAAGTGAAGAAAATAGTATTGGGGAATCGTCGAATTACCATTAGAGAAATTGCTGATGATATTGGCATCTCGTTTGGTTCGTGCCAATCAATTTTAACGGGTGTTTTAGACATGAGACGTGTGTCAGCGAAGTTTGTTCCGAAATTGCTCAATTTCGACCAAAAGAACCGTCGCATGAGCATCGCCCAAGAGCTATTGAATGACGTCAACGACGACCCAGATTTACTCGACAGGGTCATAACAGGTGACGAAACATGGGTATATGGTTATGACGTCGAAACTAAGACTCAATCGTCCCAGTGGAGGCATTCCGGATCACCAAGACCAAAAAAAGCACACAGTTTTCTTTGATTGCAGGGGCGTGGTGCATCATGAGTTCTTGCCACAGGGTAGAACAGTAAATAAGGAATATTACCTGCAAGTTATGCGCAATTTGCGCGAAGCAATCCGCCAGAAACGTCCGAATTTGTGGAAGAACAAAAATTGGCTTTTGCACCATTTTAACGCCCCTGCTCACACATCGTTGCTTGTGCGCGAATTTTTGGCTAAAACCAACACACTAATGATGCCACAGGCACTGTATTCCCCAGACCTGGCCCCCTGTGACTTCTTCTTCTTCCCGAAACTGAAGAGGCCCATGAAAGGACGGCGTTTTGCAACGATTGAGGAAATAAAGACGGCATCGAAAGAGGAGCTGAACAAGATCACAAAAAATGATTTTTTGAAATGCTTTGAGGATTGGAAAAAGCGTTGGCACAAGTGCATTATATCCGAGGGGGATTACTTTGAAGGGGACAAAATAAAAATTGATGAATAAATAAATATTCTTTGAAAAAAATAAAAATTCACCTTATTTTTTGATCACACCTCGTATGCAAATATTCATATTGATATTGAATATATATATAACAATATAAATAAAAACAATAATTATAAATGATATTAATTATCTTACAAATATATTACTATATTATAAATCTAGCTTACTTTTTTATTTCTTGTAATCATTTTATATCATTTGATTGGTTGTTGAATAAATAACTATTTTAAATCTAATCTAAAATTTTATTGTTTATTAAATCGAATGCCTAAAAATTATATTTTGAAAAATTAGTCTGTTTTGGAATATTTATGAATGACAATTTTAATTGTATGTCCAATTTATGTTTTTTCAATAATTTGTTAAAATGTTTTTCCATGTTTTTTTTTGGATTTTTAGTACGAGATCGTTTGATAAGTCCGTGTAAATTCCGAAAGATGGCACCACTGGTGCATATCGAGGTTATTTTTAATTAGTAGTACCTCTTGGAAGAACACACATCAAGTTTCAGCCATATCGGTCTATTCCTTTGTGTTTGACAATCGTTAGAATCAAGGAAATCGAGTGATTGTCAAATAATGGACGAAAAAGAATTTCGCGTGTTGATTAAACACTACTTCATTAAAGGCAAAACGCCTCAGGAGACTAAACAGAAGCTTGATAAACATTATGGTGACTCTGCACCTTCGATTAGTGTGGTTTATAAGTGGTTTCAAAATTTTCGGAGTGGCCATATGAGCACAAGAGACGCTGAACGTTCTGGACGCCCTGTTGAGGTCACCACTCCAGAAATCATTGATAACATCCATGACATGGTGATGGATGACAGAAGAGTGAAAGTACGTGAGATTACTAGTGCTGTAGGCATCTCGTGTGAACGGGTACATAATATTTTGCACCGACATTTGGACATGAAAAAGCTATCCGCCAAGTGGGTGCCGCGATTGCTCACGATCGACCAAAAACGAGGTCGTGTGAAGTGTTGCAAGAACGGTTTGCAGCTGTTTCAACGAAATCCGCAGGACTTTAAGCGTCGTTTCATCACTGTAGATGAAACATGGATACATCACTACACTCCTGAGACCAAAGAGCAGTCTAAACAATGGGTTATCAAGGCGGAATCTGCTCCGAAAAACGCGAAGACAATTCCTTCGGCCGGGAAGGTTATGGCGACTGTCTTTTGGGATTCGCAAGGAATAATCTTTATCGACTATTTGGAAAAGGGTAAAACCATTACAGGTGCATATTATTCATTGTTATTGGATCGTTTGAAAACCGAGTTGCAAGAAAAACGTCCCCGATTAGCCCACAAAAAAGTCCTCTTTCATCACGACAACGCACCAGCTCACACCTCAGCAGTTGTGGCCGCAAAACTAATAGAAATAGGGTTCCAAATCGTTTCACATCCCCCCTATTCTCCAGACTTGGCTCCATCGGACTATTATTTGTTCCCTAATATGAAGAAATGGCTCGCGGGAAAAAGATTTTATTCGAACGAGGAGGTGATTGCAGGAACGAATGACTATTTTACAGACTTGGACAAATCCTATTATTCGGAAGGGATCAACAAATTAGAGCAGCGTTGGATGAAGTGTATTAGCCTAAAAGGAGACTATGTTGAAAAATAAAAACGATTTATTCAAAAAAATGAAGCAGTTTTTATTTTTACACGGACTTATCAAACAACCTCGTATATTTATTTCTGCTTTATGTTATTTAAACAGAACAAAATTGGATATAAATATACTTCAAAATATACTCTTAAAGTAGAACGTTAGAAATTTATGAAAAACGTTTTTAATTTAACATGTAATTTTTATGAGTGAAAATATATTCAACTACTAATAATAGTGTCTAGAAAAGTATTAAATATATCAATAATAATATTTAATTAAATGTCATTTATATTTCAAAATAATTTTTAATTTTTTTCATTCAATCTGGGTTAATTTTAATATATATTTTGTTATTAAATATACGAATACTATACAAAATGATTAAACTAATTACTTTCATATATATATATATATATATATATATATATATATATATATATATATATATATATATATATAGTTATTATTCGATTATTAAAAAAAGTAAAGTTCGAAAATGATTAAAATAATTAGGTTTTCAAATATAATTTCTACTCTAATATTTAAAATAATAAAAAAAGTAGTGTCCATAAATGATTAAAATAATTACTATTTTAAATATAGTCACTAAATATCTAAAATAATAAAATTAATTAAAGTCCAGAAATAATTAAAATAATTACAATCTCCAATATAGCTATTATTCCAATATTTAAAATGTACAAAAAAATTAAAGTACACAAATGATTAATAAATGAGGTTTTCTCAAATACAATTAGTATTCAAATTGCTAAAATATTATTATATTTGAAAAAATATATATATAAATCATGATATTCACATGAAAACACAGATTTAAATTTAACCAACCTTGGTTTCTTACTAGACTATGTGACAAGGGTTGCATCTAATGGCAAGGTGTTATAAACTGCAAATTTGGATTTTCGCCAATAGGTGCATGAAATG
The DNA here is from genome assembly GCA_029203775.1 of Neoneuromus ignobilis. Lineage (NCBI taxonomy): Eukaryota > Metazoa > Arthropoda > Insecta > Megaloptera > Corydalidae > Neoneuromus > Neoneuromus ignobilis. Next base: position 10,811,806 of record CP092097.1, read on the forward strand.
AGCAATTGTCTCTTTCTAATTTATACATAACATCGACTTCTTTATCGTACACATCTATCAAAATAGAATATTGATTTAACATTCAAATGAAAAATAATAAATTCAACAAAATTACAATCAAATATTACTTATTAATACCATGTATTATTTGTTACTTTAGCTAATACACTTTCCAGATGTTTATCTATTGAATATCAACTATTAGAAACAATTAATTTACTTTAACACCATTACAAATAAATAGTTTAACATTTACAATTATAAAATAAATATTCATTAAATAAAAACACCATTCGAACGACTTTAGACAAATTAAAACATCGATACTAATACAGCTTAACGATATTTCATTCGTTACGAATAAACTGTCAAAGATGATCATCTGTTCCTAAAAGAATAACATTTTATATAAAAATTCATTTTATTTTTTATTAACGACATTAATGTATTTCTAAATTTATAATTTATAATAGGGGTTCCCAACCCCGTGCCCGCGGGCGCCATGGCGCCCGCGGACCGATTTATGTGCGCCCGCCACTATTCGACAGATTTTTTTCACAAACACTAATTTAAAATATAAATTGAAGATTTATATTAATTGAAGAAATAAAAACATTTATAAACGATAAAAATGAAAATTATGATGAACTAACTGACTCTTGCTGGCTGGTGGATTTGGGTTTTTTTGCAGACACCATGGAAAAATTGAATTCTTTCAATTTGGAGTTGCAGGGAAAAGACAAAAATATAGCTGAAATGATAAGCTCTGTAAATTCATTTAAAGCGAAATTGGCTTTGTTGATATCACATCTGCAGATCAAGTCTCTCGTGCATTTCCCATATATGAAGAAAATGCTAGGTAACAATGAATTAAACGTGTCATTATTTATTGAGACCCTTCAAGTGCTTCAAAAACAGTTTGAAGAGAGATTTCTGCAGTTTACAAATATCGAGTCAATTGTCTCCTTCTGTATCAATCCTTTTATTTGCCAAATAAATGTAATGGAACTAGCCGCATGTATTGCAGATCTTGTTCAGGGGAAAGCAGAAGAACTAGAGTTAGAAATTTTGGACCTTAAGAATGATATTTGGCTAAAATCCTTAATATCAGAGGACTTATGGAACATAGTCGACAAAGAAAGGTTCCCATTTTTGAAAAAAGCGGCATATAAAATCAAATCGTTTTTCGGGTCAACGTATTTATGCGAATCGTTGTTTTCAAACATGAATTTAATAAAATCACGATATAGATCTCGACTCACCGATGAGCATCTTTATAATTGTTTGCTAACAGGATTATCGTCATACTCTCCTAATTACGAGGCACTGGCCAATGAAATGCAATGCCAAAGATCACACTGACAGATTGATATTTTTTTTAATGTTTTTTTTTATGTTTTTTAAATGATTTCTTTGTATGTGTGTTTTTTGTTTACTTTGTATTACGTTTTGTATGTACGTTTCTTTGTGTGTATATAATTTGCACAATAATTTTATTATTTTGAAATTATTTTTGTTTATTATTTTTTATCCTTGGTCAATTATAAATATCCTTAAAAAATAGCTGGTGCCCGCCGCCCTACTGATATTTTAGAATGCGCTCTAGAGTATAAAAAGGTTGGGAACCCCTGATTTATAACACTGATCCTTATTAAATAATTCAACATTTCATTCATTACAAACAAACTATTACAGAATATTAAATTTCATTCATACAGTTCAAAAGAAGTTAAAATTTCATATCAAAATTATGTGTTTTTTCCTTGATTATAGACCCTTACAACAAAGACTACTGAAAATTAATGAATAGTAAACAGACAAAGATTATTAATTATAAATATGCATTAAATCGCACCACATATACAAACACAAAAAATACATTTCTAAGCGAATGGCTATCCATCAAACGTTTCAAATTATATTTCGCTACACAGATGACAAGAGACTTTTACATTATTATTTATTATTTTCACTGCAGAATAATAATAATAAAAAAATTAGATAAAACATTAGTATTATACGCGTGTGCGTGTGTGGTTGTATATATACTTCAACCTCTCATATTATTGTATTAATATCATAAGTTCCCTTTAACAAACCCTATTCATCTCAGAAATTCCAGAAGGCGGAAGGGAGATATTTGCCAACCTAATATATTAAAGTGACCTTCACTTCTATTCGATTTATATCCAATTACAACTACGAATGTTTATTGTTCAAATATCTAAAATTTAGATATTTGAACGGCGGGCACTTTAAAATTGCTTCGTGGGCATCGCATTTAGACTATTCGAAATCTGAGATTCGAAAGATAAACACCTATTGAATTTTTTTGCTATCGTCAACATCACCCAATGTGAATTTTTATTTATTAAAATAAAATTTATTTTTATCCAAGTACTGTACGAGGGTGGTCCCAGAAGTACCCGACCCAACAAAGAAAACACAAAAATTTTGAAAAAAAAAATTTATTTTTCAACATAATCTCCTTTCAGCTCTATACACTTTTTCCAGCGATGTTCGATACCCTTTTTATAATAAGAACTGTCTTGCTCCTCAAAATACCCATTAACTGCCGACATCACTTCTTCATCGTTGGGACATCTTTGACCACTGAGCCATTTTTTCAAGTTTGGGAACAGAAAATAATCCGAGGGGGCTAAATCTGGTGAATAGGATGCATGAGGTAGCAATTAAAACTTTAATTCATTAATTTTGGCCATTGCAATAACGGATTTGTGAGCTGGTGCATTGTCTTGATGAAACAACTCTTTCTTCTTAGACAAATGCGGCCGTTTTTGCTTGATTTCTTCGCTTAAACGTTGCAATAAGTTCGCATAATACTCGCCGTTGATAGATTTTCCTTTTTCAAGATAGTCAATGAAAATTATCCCACGCGCATCCCAAAAAACCGACGCCATGACCTTGCCTGCAGATGAAACGGTCTTCGCCTTCTTTGGAGCCGGTTCTCCCTTTTCAGTTCATTGTTTTGATTGTTCTTTTGTCTCGGGTGTGAAGTGATGGACCCATGTTTCATCCATGGTTATGAAACGGCGCAAAAATTCTGCTTTGTTGCTGTGAAACTTCGCTAAACACTCAATTGAAACATCTTCACGACACTGTTTTTGCTCGAGTGTGAGCAAACGCGGCACCCATCTTGCACACAGCTTTCTCATGTCCAAATTTTCAGATAATATGCGATGTACCGCACTTTTTCAAATGCCTACTATGTCTGCTAGCTCGCGCACTTTCAGTCGACGATCATCCAGTACCGCTTTGTGGATTTTTTTCACCATTTCTGGAGTCGTCACCTCATTTGGTCGACCACTGTGATGCTCGTCTTGGCAGCTCGTACGGCTTCGTTTAAACTATGCTACCCGATATTTTACTGTTGTAAACGAAGGAGCAGACTCACCCAAAGTAGAATCCAGTTTAGCTTTTATATTGGTTAGGCTGAGGCCTTTCAAATAAAAGTATTATATCACGTAACGATGACCAATTTTCTCCATTTTCACAAATTCACAAAAAACGTTCACTATTGATGGCTGCCAAACAAATACTAAACAACGTGGCGTCCTCAAACTTGAAACATATGCTTTATAGATTGTGTACTTTCTAATACAGTGATATTTTTCAAACAACTACCGCCATCTCTAGGTCAGGCTGGGTACTTATGGGACTACCCTCGTACAATGGTGTTAACAGTAGTTAAATATTTTAAATAGTTCAATAATAATTCAATTTTAGATTTTACTTACTTCAGTCATTGTTATATTTTAATTACATTTAACAGTTTAATCATTTTTGGATATTGATTATACTTGAGAATGTTATTTAAATCATAGCTACACTCTAATTGTATTCAACATTTATTGAAATATCATGATTACGACCAAATAAACTATTTCGAACGAAGTCATCGGCTAACTATATGGATAAGGAAAAGGATAATCGAATCGAAATGCATTTAATATTGAGACAGACTTGATTCCATCCTGTTTGCATCTAAAACGTATTTTATGAAATATCTATGTTGTTTTATATATCTAAAAATTAAAGGTAACGGAGTGTTTTTCTTGTAATCGGAGGCCCCTAAAGCTCGGCCACCAGTGTGTATTGCAAACATTGCACATATGGAAGGGGCGGGCCTGTGTCTATATATCAGTTCATATAAAGGTATTTTATAAAAGTAGGTTTCAAATAATAAAATAGACAAATATTTTTAATAAAACAACTTTATTAATTATTTTGACTACATTTTAATAACAAAAACACAGTTGTAATTGAATTGATTTAATTAAAAAGTTTCAGCATGTCAATACACTTTAATTATATTTTTTATATAAAGAATTGTGTAATCAATGTTAGTATAAAAATAAATATTTCATGATGAATTCATATATATATATATATATATATATATATATATATATATATATATATATATATATATATATATATATATATAGTGTGTAATTTATTACGTTTAATATTGTGTAGATAAATTGGAATTTTAATTTATAGAAAGTAATTAATGTTTTAAAAGTAAACATGCTCTATTTCATCTTTAAAATCTTGAATGTCTACAAATATGTTAACATTGTAATATTAAGTTCATTTTTAAAACAGAAAAAAATTTTTTTAGTTCTTACAACCTATAGATTTTCATGTTAAAAACTTTTATGTGTAAACAAGTATTATTTATACGTACTAAATAAGAAAAAAACAAGATAAATTAAATCATATATATATCTAATGAACAAAGCATCAATTATTTCTTGGAAATTGCCTTTTGTACGACATTAAAATTGCTTATTGTGATTTGAAATTTATCAGTAATTATACGTAAGTCGATTTTAAATATAGTAATAATTATTTTGAAGGTTGGATGATAAAAAGTAATTATTGATTGTTGGATATATTTTTATAAATCGTACTTTGTTATGTATTTTTTGTAATGTATTCATAATAATTTGTACTGATTTTTATGATCAAAACAAAATGAAAGAAAATATTACGTATATATGGAAAAAATACTCTTTTAATTAATCATATGATTTTTTTAATTTCAAATCAATATTTTGGATAGTTAGGTATGTTTAAACTATTAATTTCAAATCCCAATGACCTATTTATACACATGTAAAATGATTAAAGTTTTTAGTTTAGATTTGGAGAAATAATTTGTTGGATATCACTGTATAATACAAATTAAAATACGAGAATAGAAATGATTTTCTTTAAAAAAAAGAATAGTATCTCAATTATGAGATACAATCAGATCATTTATCAATGACATACACAGTACAAATTATATCTAAATTCCATTCTGATTGTTTAGAGTTGTCTTTTCTTATACGATTTTATTAAGAAAATTTTATTATCAGAAACAAAGGTCTAGTCGAGTTTGATAATTTTTTAAATATTTTTTTTAATAACTTTAAAATTATTGTATACTAAAACTAAGTTATCGTTTTAAATTTAAAAATAATTCAGAAATATAACCAAATTATCTTTTATTCATCACATGTGTTATCTATTTGTTTCTTTTAGATTTTATGGTATGCTAATTATTTTGAAATTGCTGAAATATAATTTGCATAATAAACCAATTTATTTTATATCTTTATATATATATATATATAATTGTAATAAATAAACATTTTATCACTATAAATTAATTTATATTCAGTTTTAAATAAAATTCTAATAGCAGTCTCATATATATATATATATATATATATATATATATATATATATATATATATATATATATATATATATATAATTAATAAATATTTCCACACCAATCAGGCAAACAGAACGAATTTATACTTGAACAATTATTTTTTTAATTCTGTAAATTAAATTTTTTACAATTTATAACAATTAAACAGTTTTCTATTACGGTTTTATAAAGCAAGTTTAGTTAATTTAATTTTTTAAAAAATACAATTTAAGTGAAATAAGATTAAATTAATATTATTTAAAAAGTAAAGTACTCTTTATTGATTTTTATTACTAACAATTAAAGTTATTAACATACAATGTAACAGTTAATGTTGTATAATTAACTTTTGTTATCATTAAGTGTGAATGTATATGCATATAGTATATACTTAAGTAGTAACTAATGATAATCTTCAAATAATATATTGTAAATAATTATTTAACAACTAATTATAAATGTACCTTTTTCAAATTTATAAAAAATCTCTTAGAAGTACTTAGGGATATTTTTAATTTTACACACACACAACATATATATATATATATATATATATATATATATATATATATATATATATATATATATATATGATAATTATTAGATTGATTTTTATATTAAATTAGATACGTTATCAGAGATATTATATTTTAAATAGGTTGATATCGCCTTTGTTATTATTTAAAGATAACTACCTTTTATATATATTTATATTGCAAAAATTAAAATCTGTTATATATGCTTCATGAAAAAAATAAAATCTTAAAATAAAAATTAGCTTGAAGTGGCTTGATAAAAAAATGTATGAAAATAATACGGATTTCTATAAAACAAGTATAAATAAGTATAAAATTCTTATTTTAAAAAAAATAAATATTGTCTTAAGATATTTACATGGGATATTTTAAAAAATGACTAGTTAGTAAGAGATTTATATATATATATTAAATTACGTATCATGAATTCATAATTAATTCTTTTTTTTATCCTTTTAATGTTAGTGATAAATTTTTTGAACAACATTTCATTAGTCAGTCTGATATTTATTTCAAGTTAACATTTAATGTATTCATGTAATATAATTACTATAATCACTGTATTTCGAAATATGTGCTAAATATGCTAAAATAAAAGTGCACATCGTTTGAAAAGCTGATATTAGAGTACAATGTAGTTTCAATATATTTTTACAGTTCTGGTTAAGTTTCGTTGCGGATCAAAAGTTTATTCATATTTGTAAGTTTGTCATAATTACGAATAAATTTCAAATATCAATTAAGTAATATATATATATATATATATATATATATATATATATATATATATTGCATTACGTGTCATGAATTTATAATTAGTTCTTTTTTATCCTTTTAATGTTATTGATAGATTTTTTTTGTATACTAACAATATTTCATTAAAGCCAGTTTGATATTTATTTCAAGTTGACATTTGATATATTAATGTAATATACTTGCTATAATCAATGATTTTTAATATAAACAACGTAGTTTCAATATATTTATACAGTTCTGGTTAAGCTTCGTTGCTGTTTATATTTGTAAGTTTGTTATAATTACGAATAAATTTCAAATATTAATTAAGTATATATATATATATATATATATATATATATATAAATACATTTTTATTTATTACTCATTTATAGATACACGTGTGAATATAATTTTCAAATCAAAGATAGAAAATTATTTTTTATTCATGTTATATTTGTACTATTTCTATAGATTAATTTTTATTAAATTACTGGCAGATATTTTTATATTTCTCAAAAAATAGGTTGTGAAATGTAATAAATTTTAGTTACTTGAATATTTTTTTAATAATAATTGTCTAATTTTTCACAGTACATATTTAAATTTATTTCTGTCTAACAATACACATATAAACAAATAATTTACATTAAAAAATACTTTTTTCATTCATTATGGAATTTGTTTATACTATAGTAATATTTACTATTTTTCTATGTTTATGATTTTAAATTTATTTATTTTTTGGTTTACATTTAATATTAATATTATATATATATATATATATATATATATATATATATATATATATATATATATATTTGTATGTGTGTGAGAGAAAGAGCATTGATATAAATACTCTTATATCCATTAGAGAATTCAAAGAATTTTAATTATTGTTTATTTATTCAAGAAATGACAAATTCTTTGCTAACAGTTCCATATAAAAAGTACAATATTTGTTAGAATAACAAATATAATTGTTATATATACATAAAATTACTATTTATTTACTCATATCTACAAATTTTCAAATATAAGCTTTGTTTAAAAAATCAAGAAATTTGTATAAAACTGAAACACATATAATGGAATTATATATATATATATATATATATATATATATATATATATATATATATATATATATATATATATTTCTAATGTATGTATATACATATGCATTCCCTAGAAATGTTTGATGTAAATTAGATTCATATGAAAATTAGTATATTTTAATCTTGAATTAGTCATTCATAAAACATATTGCACTAGTGATTTTTATTCTGTATGAATAATTAACAAAGTATGAAATTACAATAGAAAGTACCACGGATAAAAGTAAACTACTGATAGCAGTACTTTAATATTTTATTTCCATGATGGATATGAGAGATAGGTATATACAAATTCTTTTATAAGTCAGTTAAAGTACATATATGTCATTTATTTAGACATTGCATTGATAGTTATTATTCATTACACCCACACACAACACACATACACACACACACACACACACACACACACACATATATATATATATATATATACATACATACATAATGTGAAAATGTATGAAAACATGTTTATATATCAACAAGTATTATCTCTTATGTAGGGCAGCAAGTACAACTGGTTAGAAGTGTTATTTTATCTATAATTACAAAAATTGAAAAGTTTATTTCATTAATTATAATTATTTTTATTAATATGGTGTATTAAAATCCCGTATAGTGTACTTAAAAATTTGTAAAATTTTCTATATAAGTATTAATTAATTACAAGTATTAAAATTTTGATTACTTTTTTAAAAATAAAAAAGATAAGTAATTTATTTCAACCATTGAAATCATTTTTGCACATTGTTGAAATGTTTCAAAAATAAAAAAAATATTTAACATATAATTAAACATTTGATATTGTGGAAATTTAAGGGGAGTATTAATACCACTAATAATGAATAATATACATAATTTGTTAATATGAAATGTTATAATAAATATCATTAATAGATTGAAGTTAACATTTTACTTTTTTTAACTATTCGTATTGGAAAAGTATTTTAAATAAAATAGATGTAAGTTGAAAAGTATTTAAACTAATAATACAATAAATTAACAATATGTATTTAATATTTACAATTATATAAATTATTTTATGATTTATGTATTATAAAAAATACAACAATCAATATTAGTATTATTGATTGAAAATATAAATAAAAAAATTAAAAAGTTCATTGTGCACACAGATTTATTAAATTATCAGACATTTTTTGATTAAAACTAATACAGATTAAACTATTACATTACAAAAATTATATATATATATATATATATATATATATATATATATATATATATATATATGTATGTATGTATGTATAATTATAAATTTATTAATCTGCTTTTCTTCAACATTTTTCATTATTTTGAAATAATTTCGATACTTTATTTTGTTATCAAAACCAGTTACAAGATAAAAAATTCTTTAAAATAACCCACTCATTCAGGTAAAAAACTAAATCTGTTAGTTCTGATATGCATTTCTGGTTTTACACAATCAATATGTTTTTGTTGCTAGATATGAGTGATTGTCTTCTATATATTTAATATATATTGCACATTTATTTTTTTAAAAAAAGTAAGTAATTTCAATAATTTAAATCTTTATATTTAATTTAATATTATTTATAAATATTTTCTAAAAAACATTCAATTTATTTATATATATATATATATATATATATATATATATATATATATATATATATATATATATATAAATACTTATATATGTATGTTTGTGAACAGATAATTAATGGGTAAAGTGGATTCTTTTTCAAAATATATAAATTAATTAAGAATCAAAAATATAACTTTGTATATTTTAAAAATAAAATTAACAGAGAACTAGTGTTTTTACTCTAAATGTTCAATACTGTTATTTTTGTATGTTTTGTGAATATTTTAGTTATTATATTATTTTTTTGTATCCCTATTTTGTATAAATAATATATTGAAAACTTGCTTTTTATATCTTTGTATGTACTCATATATATAAATATAAATATATATATATATATATATATATATATATATATATATATATATATATATATATATATATATATATATACATATACATATATTTGTGTGTAAAAAATAATGTACATTAAATCATGTACGTAAATTATTATATGATAACACTTATTTTCCTTATACATCATTAATTACGTACTATTACCAGAATATTTTATAAAGGTTATAAAAAAATTGTCCTTGCCAAATTCATCTTATTTTATAGACTAAATGAATAAAGATGATTTCATATAACAAAGTAGTGACACTTGACTTGAAGTTTATATAAAATTATGTACACATACATATATTCATTTAATTTTGTAGTAAACTAAAAATTAATGTTATATTTGTCTATTAATTTCAAATGTTCATTTATGTTTTGATCATTTAAATCATATATTTATTTTTGTTTATCACTTTTGATGTAAGATGTCACTAGAGATTCTATTTCATTAGTAGTAATTTAAGGTCATTGGAAATATGCGCTCGCGTGTGTTAGGCATGTCAACTGCTGTGGTTAGGCCAATATATCAAAATTAAAGATGTTATATTAATATAAAATTAATATAACAATGGCAATCATGAATTAAATTCCATTAGAAAATTCACGCTATTATTTTTGGTAATTAGTAATGCGTTATTTAGTTATTCGATTTGAATTGTTATATTTATCGAAATACAAGTAATTGTCAACTGTTTTAATGTGATATTTGTGATTTTGTAATTTGTTTACTTACAAAATGGTTACTTTTGCTTATATTAAATATTTAAGAAAATATATATGTTCCTCCTTATTTCCCCTTTTTTAATATTGACTTATGTAAGACAGTTATTTATGTACAACAATATGTGTGTGTGAGTATGAACTTATATTATTTAAGAAATATATTTGTCTCAATTGTTGAACACAAATATTTTTTTTAAATAAAAAAGTACCATTAGAAGTATATTTGTTCAATGCACATTATTGTTGCATCAGTAGTTTTAACAGTTCAGACAACAATTTTCATTAAAGATATGTTTATTGTTACAAAAATGTTATAAAAATAAGTATTAATAACATCTAATTTTTATAATTCCATATACTTTGTAGATTAAAATCAAACCTACTTTCTTGTTTATATTCATTCGATATATTTTCTTAACTAATAAAATATTTCACTATACGTTAAGGCTGTCTTTTGAAATTTATTTTTTATATGTGGATTTTATTATATATTTATTTTTCATAATACTTTTATATGAGGAAATTATAAGTATAGAAAAAGTACGATATTTTTAAATATTTTTTATTTGAAATTCTAGTCAGTACTGTATTACGTTTGTATGAAATTCAAATAAATTTCAGTTTTATTTACGTAATGTTATTCACATAATTATTTCTATTATAATGGACATATTACAAACTGAAACTTTTTAAACTATTAACTACATGAAAGTTTTATCTTGTACATATAATTATATATCTTTCACAAATGTATATTTAATATAAATGTCATAGTATTAAATTTATAGTAGATATAAGTTATAGTAATATCTCTAAATGTTATTTTATATAAATAATATATTTTTTTTTCAATCTAGGAAAACTAATGAACAGTCACCTTTGTTAGGTGATAAAATGCCAGAAAACATGCGTAAATTATCTCGATGTTTAAAAGATCGAAAGATCGTTGTCGATTTACTTTGTATCTTTTTTGGAATCGGAGCATGGATCGGAGTAAATGCGATATTCAACCAGTTGCCTTTACTAGTGCAGACAGCACCGGAAAATTGGAATCTTCCATCGTATTTGACGATAATTGTACAGATTGCAAACATCGGTCCGATATCTTATAGTTTATTAAAAAAACAGTTTCCAAATTCTTTAAAAGATTCTAAATGTATATATATAATTTTATTCATCGGTACATTGTCTATGATATTGATGGCATTTCTGTATCAAAAAACAACATATATTTTTAACAAAGAGCATAGTACAGCACTTTTAGGTTTATCTTTCTTCACAGCACTTGTCGGTTGTACAAGTTCTGTTTTGTTTATGCCGTTTATGGGAAATTTTAAAGAAATCTATTTAATCACATATTTAATCGGAGAAGGTCTGAGTGGATTTTTAACTAGTTCGGCTTCGTTGATACAGGGTATCGGTGGAAATCCGACGTGTGCGAATAGTACGGAATCAGATGGTAGTTTTCGTTCGGAACCTGTACCGGAATCTGCTAGGTTTTCATCGCAAACATATTTTATATTTGTTTTTATTGTTATGACTATTTCGACGACATCGTTTTTTCTTTTAAATTTTTTAAATGTGTGTAAATCACAAAGAGTGAATTTTCAAAATATAATTAATCAGAATTATAAATATAAGGAAAGGTGAGATATATTTTTATTTGTTTATGTAATACAATTCAACTGTGAATTTTATCTATGATTGTAATATAACAAACACAACATTATTAATTTTAGAAATGAAGAGGAAAGTGAAGAGAATGTTCAGTCGTATAATAACTTACAAACAAGTGAAATACCACAATCAACATTTAATTGGATGTTTGTACTTATAAGTACTTTATGTTTTTTTGGTAATGGTGTATTTCCAAGTATACAAAGTTTTTCATGTTTACCATATGGTAATACTGCATATCATTTGACTGTAGCATTGTCAAATATGGCAAATCCTGTTTCTTGTTTCCTTGCCTTATTTTTACCACATACATCAATTTCCTCAATTCTTTATTTGACATCAGTGTTCTCAGTTGTTGGTATATATTTATTTGTCACTGCCTTACTCAGTCCTACTCCACCATTTGTTGGAACACTAGGAGGAGAAATATTTGTGGTGAGTTTGTAAGATATCTGCAAATATTTTAATATTTATTTTTAAATAATTAAAAATAATAATAATAGTTGATTGTTTTCTGTTGTAGGTATTTTCTTGGGTAATTTTAATTGGTTTACTTAGTTATATAAAACTGTCTATAACGTCAGTTTTTCGCAGAAAAGGAGGTAGATCATTATTTTGGTGTGGAGCATTTTCACAAATGGGATCTGCTGTTGGGGCATTAATATTATTTTTTATTATTAATTTTACAAATGTTTTTAAATCTTTTAACCCTTGCGATAATATATAGGTATTCCATTTTAATTAGTTTATTTTTATAACTATATTTATTAAATAACTTGTCTATTTTACTGACTGATAGTTTTAAAATTAGTGTTCTGAATATTCTTTCTTGAAAAAGCATTAATTTTAGAATTTGTGGCATTCCAAAAAACAACAGTTATTGGAATGCCACAAACATACAGTTATTGTAATTGTAAGTAATTAATAGTTTTTCATGCATATGAGGGTGGTCCCAGAAGTACCCGACCCAACAAAGAAAACACAAAAATTTTGGGAAAAAAAATATTTATTTTTCAACATAATCTCCTTTCAACTCTATACACTTTTCCCAGCGATGTTCAATAAGTTCGATACCCTTTTTATAATAAGAACTGTCTTGCTCCTCAAAATTACCCATTAACTGTCGACATCACTTCTTCATCGTTGGGAAATCTTTGACCACTGAGCCATTTTTTCAAGTTTGGGAACAGAAAATAATCCGAGGGGGCCAAATCTGGTGAATAGGGTGCATGAGGTAGCAATTCAAACTTTAATTCATTAATTTTGGCCATTGCAATAACGGATTTGTGAGCTGGTGCATTGTCTTGATGAAACAACACTTTCTTCTTAGCCAAATGCGGCCTTTTTTGCTTGATTTCTTCGCTCAAACGTTGCAATAAGTTCGCATAATACTCGCCGTTGATAGTTTTTCCTTTTTCAAGATAGTCAATGAAAATTATCCCACGCGCATCCCAAAAAACCGACTCCATGACCTTGCCTGCCGATGAAACAGTCTTCGCCTTCTTTGGAGCCGGTTCTTCCTTTTCAGACCATTGTTTTGATTGTTCTTTTGTCTCGGGTGTGAAATGATGGACCCATGTTTCATCCACGGTTATGAAACGGCGCAAAAATTCTGCTTTGTTGCTGTGAAACTTCGCTAAACACTCAATTGAAACATCTTCACAACACTGTTTTTGCTCGAGTGTGAGCAAATGCGGCACCCATCTTACACACAGCTTTCTCATGTCCAAATTTTCATATAATTGCGATGTACTGCACTTTTTGAAATGCCTACTATGTCTGCTAGCTCGTGCACTTTCAGTCGACGATCATCCAGTACCGCTTTGTGAATTTTCTTCACCATTTCTGGAGTCGTCACCTCATTTGGTCGACCACTGCGATGCTCGTCTTGGCAGCTCGTACAGCCTCGTTTAAACTCTGCTACCCAATATTTCATTGTTGTAAACGAAGGAGCAGACTCACCCAAAGTAGAATCCAGTTCATCTTTTATATTGGTTAGGCTGAGGCCTTTCAAATAAAAGTATTGCATCATGTAACGATGACCAATTTTCTCTATTTTCACAAATTCACTAAAAAGGTTCACTATTGATGGCTGTCAAACAAATACTAAACAACGTGGCATCCTCAAACTTGAAACATATGCTTTATAGATTGTGTACTTTCTAATACAGAGTGATATTGTTCAAACAATTACCGCCATCTCTAGGTCAGGCCGGGTACTTATAGGACTACTACTTATATATATATGGGATATATATATATATATATATATATATATATATATATATATATATATATATATATATATATATATATATTTCAAATTTATAACTAAATGTTAGTGTATGTTATATTTTTTATTATAAAATATTTTACTTTTTAACAATATATTAATTTTCAGTATTGAAAATTAATGAATTTGTGATATTGTTGAATATTACCAGTGAGATTAAAAAAAGACATATTACTTAATAATAGAATTAAATTTGGTATGGAATATTCATCTATGAATAAATTTTTCATATTGTTTCAAGATATGAAATAGACAATTATATACAAAAATATGAAATAAATGATCTAATTATATAGTTTGGTAGAATTGTGGTAAAATTCCATTTTCATTTTTAAGAAATGAAATTTTTTTTTATTGATTCATCGTTTATTAATTGAACTGAATTAATAAGATTTACATGTAAGTTTTTATTGTTAATTATTTTTACTATTGAAAGTATTACATAGGTAACATAAAATTGTTTTATGGTATTGAATACAAATCTCTATTATAATTGATAATAAATATGTGAAAATTGATAGCAGGGTTATTTTTTATAATAGATCGGAAATTATATATATATATAATATATATATATATATATATATATATATATATATATATATATATATATATATATACATATATGTAGGCATTTATATGTAGCATTTGTATGTAGAATATATTAGTATATAAATTATACTTTTTATAAAAAAAGTAAAGTAAAATTTAAGTATAATGTTATCTAATTATATACAATTTCAATATATTTTGAAAATTATATAAAGGATTCTTTATTGTAATTGTAGATATAAATTTGAAAAACATTTACTTGAAAAGAATAAAAATACCTTAAAATTGGTATTGACTCTAGTGTTATTTTATATGTTGAAATATTTATATATTAGTAAATATACGTTTTATATTTGTATATATATGTATGTACATATATATATATATATATATATATATATATATATATATATATATATATATATATATATATATATATATATATATATATATATATATATATATATATATATATATTTAAAATTAGTACATTGAATAAAATAGTGAATTAATACTTTTTATTATCCTATAATTTCCCTTCTTTATATTCTTTTATTAGAAAATATGTGCCTTTTAGTTTTGTAGATATTGGAATAGTTTCTTGTATTTTTTTAATTTTTGTATTTATCTAAATTGACTTTCCATTGTAGGATTTTCATATTTATTTGTGAATAGTATATATATAATATATATATATACATACATATATATATATATATATATATATATATATATATATATATATATATATATATATATATATATATATGTAGGTAGGCATTTAGGCATTATTATGTAGAATATATTAGTATATAAATTATACTTTTTATAAAAATGTAAAGTAAAATTTAAGTATAATGTTATCTAATTATATACAATATCAATATATTTTGAAAATTATATAAAGGATTCTTTATTGTAATTGTAGATATAAATTTGAAAAACATTTATTTGAAAAGAATAAAAATACCTTAAAATTGGTATTGACTCTAGTGTTATTTTATATGTTGAAATATTTATATATTAATAAATATACGTTTTATATTTGTGTATATATGTATGTATATATATATATATATAATATATATATATATATATATATATATATATATATATATATATATATATATATATATATATATATAAAATTAGTACATTGAATAAAATAGTGAATTAATACTTTTTTATTATCCTATAATTTCCCTTCTTTATATTTTTTTATTAGAAAATATGTGCCTTTTAGTTATTTAGATATTTGAATAGTTTCTTGTATTTTTTTAATTTTTGTATTTATCTAAATTGACTTTCCATTGTAGGATTTTCATATTTGTTTGTGAATAGTATATATATATATATATATATATATATATATATATATATATATATATATATATATATATATATATATATATATATATATATATATATATATATATATATATATATATATATATATATATATATATATATATATATACACAACCTTGATTTTTTCTATTTAAGATTAAATTGTTGCTGTGCATGTTATCAGTAAATTTGAAGTAAGTAATTAAAAATTTAAAGAATGTTGATCTTTGTTTATTTATTTAAAGTATGAAAGTATACAGTCTTACACAAATGTTTTATTAATAATTTTCAAATAATTTTTTTATCAAAAATTGAATCATAGATTTATTATACATATACCATGCATAAATATTATCTTAAAATATGAATATCACTGTTTATCTTAAAAATGAAGTAATCTTTTTTGTTGAAAAATGTGGTTAGCGGTTTATTATTGGTGATATGAATAGATTTGGTTAAATAAGTAAATATTTGTATATTGTAAAAAATGTGCATGTTGAAAAAAGATGTGCATGAATTATATGTGCTTAAGTATATACACATATGTATATATGTATGTATATATATATATATATATATATATATATATATATATATATATATATATATATATATCATGTGATTCAGATGCTATAAAAAAGGATGAAATGTAAAATCCTAATTTTATCCTATAAACACATCATTATCCTATTTAAACAACAGATGGCTGTACTTCAATAAAATTTCAAGTATATAATAGTCAAATAAATTACTGAATTTTAAAATTATGAAATAAAATTACATAAATACTACAAATAGATAAATTTGTTCGTTAATTGTGAATTTGTATAAATATTAGTTTAAATTAATTAAATAAAAATATTCAGCATACTTATTCTATAGATTATTTTTTAAAATTAAGTAATTAAAGTAAACAATAACCAATTAAAATACATTTGATGAATTCTAAGCTTTGATCGTATTTAATCCTGAGATTTGTAATTCTCTGTTATTTATACATAAAATCGTTTCGTTTCGAAAACAGAATTTTTTTTGTAAAAAATTTATTTACTTTAATGAAAAATACATTAATTTTATAATAAAAAAGTCAGTAAATATGTAATAAGAAATTACATTTTTCTAACAAATTATCTCATCAAATTATTTACAATTAAATATAAAATATCACGTTATTTTAAACAATAATAATATAGTTTTTAAATTTTAATATACATACGTTCAATACAACAAAAATTACAAATTTCGCTCGTTATTTTTATATTTCTGATATATATATATATATATATATATATATATATATATATATATATATATATATATATATATATATATATATATATATATAACGTATTTCCAAGTTGTACGTTCTTTAATATCTATTTTATTGTTTTATTTTTTCCTGTTAAATATAAAAATTATTTATCCACACACATTTTGAGTTTTAGTTAATTTGACTAGAAGACTATTTTTATTATGTGATGAATCTGCCAATTTCGTCATTTTTGTTATATCTTAATTGCCTTTTGTAAAGTACAAAACAACAATTATTTCTTCACGTATTTAATAATTTATTGTCAGATAGTTTCTTTTCCTTATGTTTCATAGATGATACATTCCATCTATGCACTATGAAAAGAATTGCAATAAATAACAATAGGAATCCAATCATAGCGAAAACAACTGTTAACCAGGTACGTTGTGCTGTTGTATGTCTTTTTGTTGTATAGTTTATATCTTTACATTTTTGGTACGTTTCGTTTAATTCGAAATTTAAACTACCAGAACATTGCGCGGATGCTGAAAACAAATTTTTGTATTTATTAACTAAATAACTTTTTTAATAAAATCTACGATTACAAACATATATTTTTATACTTACTTGTTACATTATTATAACATATTTTATTGCTAGTAACATTCATTTTTTGCCATAAAAAGTATTCGTTTAATCTATAACATTCGCACGGATCTATTTCAAGTAATCCAATAAAAGCAAGGTTTAAATTCTTTAGTCTACAGTGAGGCAAAAAATCATCAGCTGTTATTTTACTAAATCGATTTCCTGCTAGATTCAAATCTGTTAGGAATGGCAAAGAACCAAAATTTGGTATTGATTTTAAATTTGAATGCGCTAAATTGATGTATTCCAATTGTGATTGTATAGGAAGTTTCAAATCACTGAATGCATCAGAATTCAGTGAATTGTTTGCAAGATAGAGTTTTCGTAATGTCGAAATTTCGAATATTTCTTTTGGTATCGTTTGAAGACCGTTTAAGGATAAATCAAGTACTTCTAAATCCGTCAATTGTTCTAAACTTCCTGGTTCGATATTCATAATCATATTGTCGCCTAAATATAAAAATGTCAAATACGAATATCTCGATAAATCTGATTTATGTATTCTTCGTATACGATTGTAGGAAGCATCAAAGATCTGTAAAAATAATATTTTATATATTTTTTTCACATAAAAATAAAGAAAAACATATTCTATATTTTTATATGTAAAATATCAGATGCTAAATTTATTTTCATTTAGTCACGGTTTTTATACGCTCTTAATATAATTTTATTTTGCACGTATGTGATAATCTAAACTCATAATGAATTTCGTAATAAATTGCTAATATTTTTTTTTGAAACGTTCATAATATGAAAAGGTTTAAAATTGATATAAACATATTATTGTTTGTTTTATTAGATTGCAATATTTACGATCGTACGTTTCATTTTCAAATAAATTTAATTAAATTTCTGTTTATTTAAATCAAGGATTTATAATATTTATAAATCTTTTATTACATATGTACATACATACACACACACATTTATTTGTATATATAGATATATACATTCATAACAATGTTTCAAAACTTTTAAAGTTTGTAAATAATTCTGTTTGTGTAAAAAATTACGATTGTTAGAATTGTACAGTTAAATGTCATAATAGAATTTCTAGTAACTGATATAGGATTAGTTGAAAACATTATTTGTAATGTTTTATTGTATTTGTTGTTAATGTAATAATTTATTTTGTGTTAAAAACACGTATAGGTACTTTACTGAAAAAGTATATATATATATATATATATATATATATATATATATATATATATATATATATATGTGATCAGATTGTTAAGAAAAATAATACTTGACATGTTCAATGATTTTGAAATATTGAGACAAAATATTTTATTTATCTTGACAGTTCGATTTGATGTTTAAATACAATTCATGAAAGAAATTTTTTGTTAGAACTTTTTTCAACAATTTGGAATATATTTATATATATATATATATATATATATATATATATATATATATATATATATGTGAATTAAAATGTATTAAAGTAGGAAATATTGTTTGAATATTTTTTGATTGATGATCTAAGTTAAGAGATAAACTTAAAAACCGTAATTTATTTATACTAAAATTATATTTTTTAATGAATAATATTCTTTCTATAGATGTTTTTTTATTTCGTGTACGAATTCTTTATTAATTTAAATTATATAATTATACAATTTATTATTTTATATTACTTAAATAATCGTTTCTAATTTGATTCCATTGTACATTTTTATTTAGAATTTTCGTTTTGATTTATATTTTATAATATACCTACTTATACAGTACATGTTTCATTATTTGTTTATGTTATAAATTTAAAATGTAAAGTAAGCAATATGCAAAAATTAACCATTGTCAATCAACCCCTAATTATTATATTTCATAGTAACGGATACAATAATAAAATATGTATTCAGGTTAATTGTTCTTCGTTATATATACCACGTTTTAATGCATGCATTGGTTTGCATATATACATAAATATAGATACCTCTCTCAGGAGTATATATATATATGCAACAATTTTATATATTCACTTATTCGTTACCACACTTTTGTTGTTTGAAATTTTATTACCTGTAATTACAATAAATTTTGAATCAATTTTTGTTTATTGTAATTGAATAATGTAACACACTGATAATTCTCTTTTGCTAATTGATATTAATTAAACAAAAATTGGTATGAGTACGTTTGCAAATTTAGGTCTTGTTTTATTGATATGCGTTTTGTTTCGTCTATTCAAATAGAAAATTAAATCATGTACAACAAAATCATTTATTGTAAAATAATAATGAATAATTTTTATACCAAAATAAAATAATGCTATTTTTAGTAAAATGTTATATTTAATATTTTATTTTGGGCAAAGGTACCAAATATATTAGGTTGGCAAATATCTCCCTTCCGCCTTCTGGTCTTTTGAATTTCGCAGCTATGTACAAAAAAAAAGCGGAAGGGAGATACTTGCCAACCTAATATATATATATATATATATATATATATATATATATTTATATATATATATATATATATATATTCTGACGAGCATAAGTCATGGCACACATGGGTAGCATAAGCAATTTATAGTAATAATTCAGTGAAGTCCTTAAATTAAAAAAAATATTTAATTGAAAATAAATATAATATTCATTATATTTATTTTCAATTAAATATTTTTTTTTTAATTTAACGACTTCACTGAATTATATCAATAAATTGCTTATTACCCCTGTGTGCCATGACTTATGCGCGTTATTGTATATCAATAGTATGTTATACATTCTTCTTAACCCTTTAACTGTTTATGTCGAGTATACTCGTCAGAGTGAAACGAAAATTTTTCGCATAATGTCGAGTATACTCGTCGTGAAGATAAAAAAAATCGCATTCGTATTATTATTAAACGAATCAACTGTAATTTTTTTCCCTGAAAAAGGGCAAATAAAGATCTTTTAAAAAATGTACATTTTAGAATATTCGTTAGTCTGGCAACCTTATTTATTTTAATACACAATAGCTTGTATTAAGCTGAAATAACAAATTCTGGGGAAGTACCGTTACAAACGATTTTTTTTATCAATGAAATAAATTTTGTTTGTTAACAACGAATAAAAATATATATTTTCTAAAAAACCAACACGCAACTTCTGATTTTTAATCATAATTGCCTACTTTTATAGGCAGAAACATTTTACTCTGTTTATGTCGAGTATACTCGTCTTCGCTGGAAAATAATTAAGCAGGCAGAAAAAGTTTTTCGAAACAAAATTAAACAGTTAAAGGGTTAATAATGAATATTAATGTATTGCTCCAAATTTTCACATATTATTTTAATTAAATAACTATTTTGCTTATAACATACAGTTTTGCAATATTTTTTATCTACAATATTATGTTTTTAATATTTCAAAACATATTTAAAACTCATTGTAACAAAACCAAGATGGCATATGTACGAATGAGTCAGACTGTAAGAAACATACAATCGACTTATTTGACGGTTATTATTCTATTAGTGTTAAATGGGAGTGAACTTGTTAAACGAATGCGGCCATGATCTCTGTGTCAAATTAATAATTGTCCAAATGAATCCCATGCATTCTGGCCATATTCAGTAGTTAATAAACTGTACTCAAGACGCAGTTATTTATTTATATACTTTACATCAATTATACGTGTGAACAAATTGTAACACTCTTAAACAACATTTTATGAATATTTTATGAACATTTTTCAAAGTAGTTATAAAAATTGTTTTTTTTTTAAACACACAGATGTTTCTAAAATTTTTAAAAAAATATTTGAGAGAAGTTTAAAAATTATAACACAGTATAAAAATTAGAACAATAATAATTAAATTTTATTTATACCAAATTTTAAATTATATTTACGAAAAATTAAAAATGAATTTCGATGCTTTATTCGAATTAATTAATTGATTCGCGAACGAACAATAAAATCGTTTATAAACGAGGATACATTTCAATCAGATCACTGTTAATAATTTATCTATCCATGACCTAACGAGAGGATTCAAAGACATTGTTAAACAATAGTGACAATGGACGTACAATAATGATAATGTTTACGTTCTATTGTCACACTATTATACATATATATACTATATGTACATTTTTTTAAATGTATGTAATTTGTATAAATTATATTGTCAGATAACTATGTGATTAAAAACTCATAGAAAAATCAGTTGCATAAAATTAATTGACAAATACATATACGAGTATATTCTATTCACGCTATAAATTATATATAATTTTATTGAAGATAGTTGACAATTAGTTTCTGTTTTATTTTTATCTGTATTTATATTTCTATATTGTATTTTCTATTTCTTATATTTTAATAATATTTTATTAGTTGTAAAATGGAATTGATACCGAATTATTATATAAACATATTCATACACACACACACACACACACACATACATATATATATATATATATATATATATATATATATATATATATATATATATATATATTTGTTATGATGTGATTTTTTTGAAATGAAATTAATCATCCGAAAGTTTATAAATATCGACGATAAATTTTTTATTAATTATTTTATGTTTAATAAAACATTTTTTTTTTAATTTAATGAACATAACATGTTAGTCATGGGGTTTTCTAT
>CP092097.1:10837500-10925000 GCA_029203775.1 Neoneuromus ignobilis
CAAAAACTTTTAAATTATAAACAAGAAATATTTTTTGCTATTTGTGTATTTTTGTGTTTTTCTCAGTTATCTTTGTTTTCATTACATTGTTTGTAATGTGAAATTGAATATTATTATACAGTTCGTATTTTAATTAATCTTGTACGGTATAACCCAAAAAGGAAAGTATTTTATAAAAAAAATACATATTCTTTGATATTTAAGGTCACTTTCAACTAAAATAATATATAATAATTTTGAATAAAAGTAATTATACAGATATGAAAATTACAAATTTCAAAAAGTTAACATATTTTAATAATTAATTTCTTTTATTAATTAACATCAGTTTATAGATTAATTAACAGATATTAGTAATATTATAATTCAAATTATTTTCCCTCAAGAATAAATAATTTATTATAAATTATTTATAAATTTCTATTAATTTTTAAAAATTATATTTCAAAATATTTTTTTTGTATATTTTTTTTACTACTTTTTTAATATCAATAGTGAGTATAATTTATACTATTATACACTTACCCATATTTTAAATAACAAATAATTTATTCGTGACATCCAAATTTTTCAACAATAGATATAATATTTAATATATTAAATAATTATTTATATATATTTGTATTAAAAGTAAACATCATATAACTGTATTGAAAAGTTTATAAAACGATATTTGTATTTAAATCAACAAAACTTTTAATTACACTAATTTTCCAACGAACTTTGTCTATACAATTCTTTTTTATTTTGTTAATATACATTAATAAAATGTTAAATATAAAATTTCAGTTTTTAATAATTAATAAAATATTTTTTTAAATAACATTTATTATAAATTCACATATAATTTTAAAAAATTTACACTACCAAATTAAAAACAATAAACTTTTCAGGAATTATTTCACATAAAAACTTTTTTAATTTCAAATAACTGTTTAATTAAACATTAACTCATTTTCAGCTTATATGTCTAGAAATTTGAAAATAATTTAATTATTTCAAGTTATTGGTCCTCTAGTGTAGCTAAATTTAAGTAGAAAAATTCAACTGAAGTATATAATATAGCATAAAAACGAATAAGTCTTCTCGAAGCGAAGCTATTTCACTATATATTTGTCTCTACGTCTGTCAATTATTGTTCTACTCTAATAATATGATTACAAAGTCTCCATTAGATATATAGTACTTGTGTTATGATGATATCTTTACTGATTTTTTTACACGTTAATACTTTTCGTATCAAATATATATATTGATGTTTATTATTAATTTTTTTTTTAAATGGACTGTATTGAAATATGTACTATTGGTTTTTTATGAGTATATTTTATTAAAAATTTGGTATTTTTTTTAAAAAAAATATATATTAATATTTTATATTATTTTTAGTTAATAATTTACAACAATTTTTTTTAGTAATATTTATCTGTTTTATAATAATAAAAATATTATTTATTAATTTATATATAATACACACACAAATATATATATATATATATATATATATATATATATATATATATATATTTGTGTGTGTGTGTTTATTTATATATTTAATTATTTATTGTTATGTAATTGCATCTTTTTACTTTTTTATAATAGTTAGGATTTATTATTCAAATTACCCTTACGTAGATATTCACATAATTGTATTTGTGTCAGTTTGTGTAATGTTGAAAAGGGTATTTTATTATTTTGTAGTATTATTATTTATGAAAAAAGTTTAATTTTCTTTTATACATATATATATATATATATATATATATATATATATATATATATATATATATATATATATATATATATATATATATATATATATATATATATATATATATATTAAATAAAGAAAAGAAATAAGGAATTAGTTAAGAGGTTCAGTTTGAAATAACAGAATTGATAAAGAAAATTATATCTGTGATAATTTATGTAAAGTTCACAGTGTTAATAAAGTCTTGATTGTGCTGTAGGTCAGGACAAACAAAAAATGTTTAATAGAATATCTTTATTTACTGTTTATGGGTATAAATATATATATATATATATATATATATATATATATATATATATATATATATATATATATGTATATATAAATTTATTTGAAATATGTAATCAATGAATTATATTTATATGAAAGTAAAAAATAGTATTGTATGTTAAATTTTAAAATAATAGTGATTTGATATTCTTCTTCTATTTATTTTTCAATCAATAATTGATAATTGAAATATGAAAAAGTTATTGTATTATATTTAAAAATTTTAATGAACTACATTCGAATATATTTTCTAACTATATTATCTAAAAATACAGATTCAATTCTGTACTTAATTGTATAAAAAGCATAATGTTTATATCTTGTATAGAAAAAGTTTGATGATTTAATAATCAGTTCTGTGCTGTCTCCATCCAATAAATCTGCTTATCCTGTACCGTACAGTACTCTCTAATTTATATTTAATCATTTCATTAGTTTCAACAAACAAATTTAATGTATTTTTTAACGTAACTTACACCTATGATTTTTTTTTTAGAAAAAAGTATATGAAATATACAGTTACATATTAATCACATTTATTGTGTAGTATTATTTATTTTTCAGTTCACTTAATAATTCTTTTAATTAAATAATAATTGACTGGGATTTAAAAATTAAATTAGTATTTATTAAAGGACAACTAATACATACATACTTATATATATATATATATATATATATATATATATATATATATATTATACTTGCATAGAAAAAGTCTGATGATTTAATAATCAGTTCTGTGCTGTCTCCATCCAATAAATCTGCTTATCCTGTACCGTACAGTACTCTCTAATTTATATTTAATCATTTCATTAGTTTCAACAAACAAATTTAATGTATTTTTTTTAACGTATCTTACACCTATGATTTTTTTTAGAAAAAGTATATGAAATATACAGTTACATGTTAATCACATTTATTGTTGTATAGTATTAGTTATTTTTCAGTTCATACATACATATATATATATATATATATATATATATATATATATTAATATATATCTTGCATTCAATTAAATGATAATTGACTGGGATTCAAAAAATTTAATGTATTTTTTTAGTATTTATTAGTAAGGACATTTATTGTTGTATAGTATTAGTTATTTTTCAGTTCACTTAATAATTCTTTCAATTAAATGATAATTGACTGGGATTCAAAAATTAAATTAGTATTTATTAAAGGACAACTAATACATACATACTTATATATATATATATGTGTGTGTGTGTATGTATGTATGTATATAAATATACTTAAGTGTGTGATTAAAAAAAAATATTTTTATAGTAACAAATAATATATAAGAAGATATTTTTTGAATTGTAACAGGATTCATATGATTTATATTTTATTAAATTACATATAGATATTTTTAAGTGATTTGTTTGAAAGGTATTTAAATTTCTGACAAGTATAATCAAATGATTCTTTTAATAAATTTATATAGATCGTTTTAATGGAATTTGATTGATGTTTGTATAAATCTTATAAAATGTCTAACAATATTTTTTCATGTTTTCTTGTACGAATGAAATCGTTTGTCAGCAGGTTCTAATTATATTACTTAGCCTTAATCTATTCTTTTATGATAAAACATTTCTTTGTATTCTTTCATTTGTAAAAAACATTTTATTAAATCGAATATCACGTTCGATATATTGTTATATTTGTAGAAATACGAAATTCTCTACAACGTATTTTAATGTTTTCTTTGCTGAGGAATTGCGCACGTATGTATCAAGACAAAAACAAAATATCTTGATGTTTTACTGCGTACGTGCATAGTACTATAAACTGGTCCAGTAGTCGAGTTATATGAGATATCAGCATGAGGGCGTATCTATAAACGTGGAGGGTGCAGTGTTAGTGATGTGGAACACCATTAACTAGTAATTGTATTCGACTGATGATATTGTTCACGCTGAATGAGCTGCATCCACCTGAAAACTGAATTGTTGACGCTCCCTTCATCACTCCTACTTTACTACTCAATAAAATAACAAATCGTTATATCAATTTTTCGTAAAACATCATTTTTCTTATTATAATTTATTATTATTTTTTTATACACAAAAATATAACAACTTTCAATATACGTAAATAATTTATAATATCGTACAAATAACTATTAACAATTATTTTTGTACTGTCAAAAATAACCTATAATTCTAGTTAAAAATAACTTGTTTCATTTTTAAAGAATTTCTATTTTTTTACTAATCTAAATTAACTTTTTTTTTGTAAGACAGTTAGTTAATTAAACTGTGTATAACTAAAATAAGTATATTATGTAGATACATATATATATATATATATATATATATATATATATATATATATATATATATATATATATATCTATTCGCACACTCAATTATCAAAGCAGTTGTAATTAAAACTTTAATTAATGCTTTGTGACGTCAAATATAATTCTTAAAGTTTATGATGCTTTGAGATAATTCATGGGATAAAAAGTAATATTTTCTCTTGTAGAGAAATATTTATTTGATACTATTTTATGTAATAATATTTAAATAATTTTGTTATACAAAATTAATTTTAATATATATATATATAATGTTATGAACAATATGATAAATTTAGATATTATATATAATTCCCAAAGATGATTAATTATCAATTAATATGTAGATATTATGATTTCCAAAAATGAAAAGCTTACTATTTATCGTCATTAATGATTATGGTTAATTCTATTTAATATTGATTAATATGATAAATTGATTCCAAAAAAGTAACATATTTAAGAAAAGAAATAAACAATTATAACAAAATTCTATAAAAAATTAGTAATTCGATTGTATTTATAAGAAAAAGTATGAAGTCAATAATTTAATAAATAATAATTGGATAACTTTTTTTATTTATTAAGAAAATATCAAATAGTCAAACATAACTAAGAAATTATTGAAATAATATTTTAAATGAAATTTTTAACTTCTTTGTAATCAATTAAGGAAACTATATTTTTTACTAAAAATATGAAATTTTAGTCATGATAGCATACTGCTGATTATTTTTGAACTGATAACAAAAAAAATACTTGTATATTGAAAAACCTATTATACATCTTTGATAACATAGCATTACGTAAATTAATTATTTATAAATATTACCATATATATTTAATCACCATAAATTACAAATTATACAAACTAATTATATTGTGAAAATAATTGAAAACTTTAAAATAAATCTTACATATTTGTTTAAATATTTTTTGAAGTAAAAAATTAAAAATATTGATTAGAAAATGGTAAAAAATTAAAAAAAAAATAAAATAATAATTAAATATATATATATATATATATATATATATATATATATATATATATATATATTCCCTAATTGGTCAATGTTTTTGATTTAAGACAATTTAATATTTTTTTTAAAAAACAACATTTAATTTTCTTTGCAAAATAATAAAATAGATAGAGGGCTCTTATAAATTTATGATAAAGTATCTTTAAAAAACCATTATTATAATATATTTAACTGATTTTAGATTAAAAGCTTGTAGATTTTCACAATTGATTAAGTAAACAATACTTAAAGGTAATTACATTTTTTTTAAAAAAAATAAATTATATCTTATTGATAAATGATTTATAAAAAGTAATAAATAAAAACCAAATTATTTAATTTTATATATATATATATATATATATATATATATATATATATATATATATATAATATTATGTTACTGGATTATTATGTATCTTATCAAATGATATTCTGAGATAATTTGAAAAAGATATTTTTATCAGTTCTATTTTTATATTCAAATATGATATGAATAATATATTTCTGTTTTAAAATAAAATTATTGCAATTCCAGTTACTTGATTATTGTTCATTTAATTTTTAACAAGAAATACTAAATAATTAATTTTGTTATAATGATGTTTGTTATATTAATAAAATAATGAAAATGAGAAAAAATGATTTCAACAAAAAAATTATACATCCTTTTCAAATCGAAGATAAGAAATATTTATGAAATAGATTTTTTTGTATTGTAAATGATAATAATTATTTTATCAGTAATAATTCTTGTAAGATAAAATAATTTCCTTTTTGATATGTAACTTATCTTACTTGTGTGGTTGAATGTATATATTACAGTAAAGTATTGTATATATTTTATGATAAATATTTGGTAATTATTTTTGATATAAAATATTTTACATAGTTTTTCTTTAAACAAACGTATTATTTATTATTTCGTCTATAGCATTCTATTAAGTGAAATATGTCCCTTATTGATTTTATTACCCAAAGATTTTTATAAAAATATTTAATAAACTGATTAATCATTAATGAATATTTTTATGAAATCTATTAATGTTTGGCTCGGTCATTCATTTTTGTTAACATTAAATATATTTCTCATTTGAATATGAGAAACATATATAATTTTTTTGACTGGAATATTTTTTTTATTCGCTTAATAAATAATTTTCGAATTTGATGTTTCGTTTAATGTAAAAGTCGTTTATTACGCCAGTCGTTACAATTTCCTTTTTGTTCAAAATGTTTTTTCCTACAACTTTAGTGGTAAAAAATATGAAAAACTTCTTTTGTTCCTTTGAATCCGTCAGTGTACAATAAACGATTTGGAATAAAAAAACCTACTAGTGGACGTATATTTGAAATTCAGAAGGGATTCAGATAGACGTATGTTGAAATAAATTCTTATTTCTGCAGATAAGTTTTTTCTTTTTACGATTTCTGATTATATTGTTGTATAAATTTTTATGATGTTAGAATATTTTCAATATTTCATTTATATTTAAAAATATTCATAACATTTTTTTATATTAATAAAAACATTCATTTATAGACAGTATTCAAATGGACAAGAAAGAAAATATCAAAATAACAAATATCGTTTGTGAATACGAACAATATGTTAATTTTTATAATAAATTCAAATATTAATATTTATTAAAGTCTGAAAATATATTTAGAAAATTTTGAAGATATATATTGCAGTAATAAATAATAAACTTTTCGAATAAATTAAATAATTATTCAGTATCTCCAGTGAATATATCTAATAACTGAATTAATATATTTGATTACAATATACATACATACAAATGTATCGAAAAATACACATACATAAATGCTCTTTGAGTTATATTTAGTTCTGTTAAGTAGACTTATAATTGTTATTCAAAGGTGAAAGTGTTTTCAGATACTTATATTTGTAAACATGTGAGATAAAAATTCTTTTAAGAGATTATTTCTTATCACTTTAAATCTTGGTTTATATACATAAATATATATATACATAAATATATATATATATATATATATATATATATATGTATAATTTGTTATTTACTTAAGAGTAAATCATTACAATTAATATGTAAACAACTATTTGTTTTGACAATACTTCGAATTATGTTATAGCAAGGTCAAATATATTATAGTAAATGTTAATTAATATTTAAGATGAGTCGGTAAATCCTGCGCATTAATTATTGACGAAAATTTTCACAAAATCACATTGAATGAATTCATATTTATATAGCCATGAACTGGTTAGTTTAGTGTCAAGCTAGTTCTTAGAACTGGTTAGGTGTCGAATATATATATATATATATATATATATATATATATATATATATATATATATATATATATATATATATAGTTAGCTCGGATACAAAATTATTATTTATAAAAAAATACATTTCGTAGTCAATTCTACACTTTAAATTATATTTAAATAAATACGATTGAAAATACAGTAATAAATACTTGTTGCTAATGAATATTTAGTACCAGTAGAATTATTTGACATTTCTTATTCTTAGAAAAAATGTATTACTTTTTATTTTCAACTTATGTTATAAAATACATGTCAAGAAATAATTACACGCTTATCTAGAATTGTATATTTGATTTGATTTTTATAACAGAATATTTATATTTAGTTATAATTTTCTCTACTTTATTTGTACGTAAAATCAGTTCTATTTTAAATTATATTTCGATTGATTCGTAGTAAAGTACTCAGAGTTGAACATTTTTGTTTAATATTCTCAAATAATTAGTTAAGAGTACTGTATTTATTTATAATTGTTAATTAATTATTTATATTATTGAATCTGAAAGTGATTTATTTTTAAAGAAAAAAAATGATGACAGCGTTAATTAGTATTGCTTTAATTGAATAGTAACACATTAAATAGATATATTTTCCTTCCGAGTATGAAGTTAAACTGCGTCTATATTTTCTATTTATAGTATAAAGATATTTATTTACCATTAACAGAAAGACGCTCATTTGAAATTTATTTAAACAGAAATTATTCATTTCAATAATATAAGATTTTATAAAAGTTTTCAATAATTAATTATTGTTTACTTTATTTACTGATACGAATTTTGATGTTCGTTTCTTCATCTTCAAAGTTTATATAATTTATAAATTTTATTTTTATCTGACAATGATGGAATGGTTTTAAAATGTACATAAATTAAACAAAGGGTGGTTAGTGAACATTTTTATAAATTCTGATATTGAGACGAATGATTCAATTAAATGTCAAATGTTTCTTACTCAAGGTAAAGTAGATAGAGATGTATTTCTTTTTTTAAATAGTTAGAAGTTTTACATTACTTAATATATTTTTAAAATTATCAATTTATATTACATATTAGTATGTATATTAATATTTATATGTTCAATTCATAAATGTTAATTTAATAATATTTACTGATAATGAAATATTCTCTTAAATAACAACTATTTGATAGATTACATGAAAGATGAAAGCAAATGAATTATATGATACAGAAAATTACTCTACGTGAAGGAATTAGGTGTCAAAATTTGATGGATACGTTTTTATAAAAATAAATATTATTGTGTTGTTATATATATATATATATATTATTTGTAGGTGTAAAAAATATAAAAATGAATTTATTATAAATATGAAGTACTTTTGGATATTAGCAATGAGCCATATTTTATATTTAAATGAAATATGTAATTAATTTAGATGAAATATTTATAAAAAATTAAATAATTACTATATATTTTTTCTTGGAAAATACAGTAATAATAAAATAAATTTCATGGAAAGATTTTTATTAAGGTAAGGTACAAAATGATATTATTATTATTTCCCAGTCAATATTTCTAAAAAGATTTTTTTTGTAAAAAAAATATTTGTTGCATTTTAATCCGGAAATATGGTGATCTTGGATTTGAGTCGGTTCTAGAAAACAATATTTATAAATTGGTTTACGTCAGATACCTGTTCTTTAATCATTTCACTCTATAGTTGATTTCTAATTCATTTTAAAATATATTTACAAGAAGCAATCAAAGAGACATTGTTTATTTTTTCTTATAAATTTAATTTATTATCAATTTTTGTTTTGAACCAAATATTGATTGTTTTAATCATTAATAAAATTATAGAAAAAATAAATATAAATGAAGAAGTAAAAATAATATTTTTTCAAGTCTCAACACAACATTTTAAAAAGTCTATTTTTGGAAATAATATTTACTTGGAATATTTTTGTTTAATTGGCAACCATTATTATTATTATTCAACAATGGTTTAATTGAAATTATATATTAGTCTATATTTATTTATATACACATTAGTATAATCTTCTGTACATTAATTGATGTACATATGTATTTACTCGTACCATATTTAATTAATTACACGTCTGTATTTAACCATCTATTTGTAATAATAATAATGATACTTCTTAGTTAATACACACACGCATATTTATATATATATATATATATATATATATATATATATATATATATATAAATTGTTTTGTTGTAGTTTTGAAATGTTTATAAGATTGATACATTAATCTACTTGAAAGTCAAAAGAATATAAATTTGTTCGAAACGAACAGTATGTATTTAGAAGGGAAATTGATTAACAATATTTTCGTTTAGTTAGTCATTCGGTTTTGTGGTACGAACTAAGAAAGGTAATAAGTATAAGCAGTGAAAATGAAGTCACTGTTAATTGCTTTTGTTTTGTTTTGCTTTATTATTACATACGTGTTGAGTGCAGAAACAGCAAAACAAGATGTTAGACGTAAGTAGAGCAAAGTTTTATACATACATACATATATATATATATATATATATATATGTATATATATATATATATATATATATATATATATATATATACGTGATAAATGTGTTTTGTTCGTGACAATTAGTTAACAGAGATGTGAAGTCTTGGCAGGTACTGGTGTAAAGTCATTTCTTTGTTTGTAAATAAGAACGTTTTTATTTTAAACAAATTTTTTTCTACGTTCATTAGACAAGTGTCGAGAATTATTTATTCCAAACAAAATACTTAGTCTGCTATTTTCTCAGATTCTACTCTTCTTTTATTGTTTTTCTAAATGTCATGTATTCTTGCAAACTGACATTTTGTATGGCTATTATTAAGACTCTATTTTCAATTATCTTTCTTTTTTTTAGTCAAATATTATATATATATATATATATATATTATATATATATATATATATATATATATATATGTAATAGACAATATTTTATTTTTTAAAGAAAAAATAACATATCTTTTTAATTCAATTTCTGCTTGTAGTTCTCCTTTAATAATTGAAACGAAATTTCAATTTTATTCTCTTTTCTTAATTTTAATCTTTAACAAAGCCCCTCATTATTTTTAAAACAACACTCGAATAATTGGCTTGTTAATTATTCATCGATTTATCTTATCATATTTAGTCAGTTTCTTTTTATTCACGATGTCGTCATCTTTTATGTTTTATATTAACATTTTTAGTATTAAATAAACTTTCTTTATTCACACTATATATATATATATATATATATATATATATATATATATATATATATATATATATTTATGTATGTATGACGAAAACATAATCTACAGTATTTTTTATTTGATATAGTACGAAATTTAAGTCTCAATAAAAGTTTACGCACGTTGAAAATCCAATTTTGTTAAATAGAATTTTAAATGATATGCACATGTGTGTTATTTTCTTGACTAGAAATAAGAATTGTGTTTAGTTTTGACATACAAATAGATATGTATTTAATAATACTTCATATGTATTGATGTAATAAATGATTTATAACATATCAGTTCGATATTTGTTTAATCAATCATTTAAAGAACTGTATAAATGTCAATATTTACAATAGACTTGAAAGCTATGTTGTGTTACTGATCAATGTGTTACGAGTTCGAGTGGGTATATACACTGGCGTGGAAAAGTATTCGCCATATGGGTAACATAAGCAATTTATTGGTATATTTCAATAAAGTCGTTAAATGAAAAAAAAATATTTAGTTAATAATAAATATAATATTCATTATATTTATTGTTATTTTTTTTTTAATTTAACGACTTTATTGAATTATATCAATAAATTGCTTATGTTACCCCTATGGCGAATACTTTTGTGTGTTAGTGTGTCATTTGTATCCAGAAAAATATATTTCTGTCTAATGCAAATGTTAATAAGTGCTGGTATTGACAACATTGTAAAAATAAATAGAACGTTTGATAGAATAAAAATTCATGATTATTATATTTTCAATATTTTATTTTCTAGATTAAAAATTGTCATATTATTTAATTTTTATTAAAAGTTTGTTTCGTTATAATACTGATATCAATTATATAGAGATAAATAACTACGAACAGGAATATATTAATTAAATTTGTTTTTGTTACTTGAGATAAATATTAGTTTTTTTATTTTAGTAGCAGCTACAAAAATATAAAATACTTTTTTCTCTAACTGTTTTTATATATAAATATTTTTTTTACAAATACGGAACTGTAGTCGATATACAAGTACAATTGAAATGTTGTACATTTCCTTGAATAATTACTTGAGAAATCATTGTATTATTTTTTTTCTTATACGTATTTTGCAACTGATACAATATATTCATTTCGAAAACAACTGTTCGTATTTGAAATGTCAACGTTTCCTTGATAATTAACGAAGAGATATGTATTGTAACATTTCGTTCAACAGAAGTATGTTTTCTATATTTATTTTACTTATTTACATACTAAGGTGTGTTTATATTCTTGTCAATGTATTTGTATTTTTCTATACAATGCGAAATATATTTAAAATTCAAACGAGTTTTATAAATAAAAAGTACATATTCGAAGAAAATTTCATTAAAGTGTAATTAAAAAAGTTCTATATAGAATTACGTTTGTGTATCATCGTTAAGTCTGCCTACACAAACAAATCTATTCTTTTTTATATTTAATGAAATATATATTTTTTTTGTAATAGTTTCAAGACAGTTGTCTGATTTATGTTTGTGTTTTAATATAAAACTATCAATTAAAATGTTGTATGGATAAATATTTTTATACGTGTTAAATAAAATGTCAAGAAAGTAAATTGTAAAATTAAAAAGTTTAAAATAATATAGCAATTTGAAAATTCAATCATAGAATTAATTAATATTTTCATTTTTTTAAATTTTACTCTTTATTAATAATATCATAAATAATTCATTGTACATTAATAAAAAGTTTTTTAAAAAAAATCACTAGATTAATCACCAGTTAATTAATTAATAATTATTTGAAAATATATATATATATATATATATATATATATATATTATTGTTAAATAAAATTACTAATACATATATACGTATAAAAAATTTTATTTATATATGTATGTGTTTATATATAGAATTAAATATTAATTAAAGATCGATAAAGTATATATGTATTTTTATATTATAAAAATATTAATAAATTATGAAAACACGTACTAATTAGGAAAAAAAACTTATTTGTATTTCTCAGTGCGTAGTAAATATAATGAACCATTATTGTAATTTAGTAATTATCTTCTGACTAAACGAACACATTCAGTATTAAATTAATTATATGTTTTGAGAGAAAAAAAACATACAAACAACATTTTAATTATATACTCAAAATGTACCTTGATCTATTTGGTAATTTAATAGAAGATAAATATATAATATGGAATATATTAAATAAATTTATGAATTTAAAATTTTTATTTAGAAATTAAATTATAATTTTGAATAATCAATTCAGTATATTTCAAATTTGAAATAAATATTTTTATGTATCTAAACTGTTTTTTTTTTATAATTAAATATATTATAAGTTATATATATATATATATATATATATATATATATATATATAATTTTCTCTGAAATTAGTTAATCATTTACTCGCCGTTCCTTAATTTTAAATCAACTCTAGTTAGTTTTATTTTTTAAACTGCTATAAAGAATTTCCACCCTTTTTAAATTACTTTCGTCGTAATCGTTTTTAAATTTCAGTAAATTACAATTTCATTTCAGAGAATTTTATGTAAATTGATATTCAGTTCATTTAAACAAATCACATCATATTATTTTTAAATACATTCGTTTTATATAAAATGTTTTTTTTTTTACTAACGTACTGTCCACAGCAGATTTCTACCTCATTGTTTACTTTTTTATATTGTTGTAAATTTTTCTTCATATTGCATTAGACAGTTGATTGTATATTTTTCAATTAAAAATTCATTTCTTTTCATTTCCCTTTTTAAATATTTTTTTATTAAATTATATAATTTATTTCAATTTCTCGCTGAAAAAATGTATTCTATATATATTATTTTTAAATACAATTTTATTTATCAGAGAATATGAAATAAATGTTTCTCGATAGAAAATCGATTTCAATGGGATTAAAAATAATAGTTTTAATAACAAGAATTTGAATTATATTTATTGACAAAAGTATCAAATGTCATTATCAAAATTAATTAATTAAAACAGAAAATGATAATTTGTCTTTGTTGGTTTAATTACTTAATATTTGATATTTACTTAATAAAAAATTAATATTTCAATATGTGGATGTAAATGCTGTCCTATAGCCGTCCAATATTCTTGCATGTAAGTGCAAATGATAGCAATGGTCGTCCTATATTCGTAGCATTATAAATAAATGATTCAATTGTATATCAGTGTTAAATACATTTCCTTCTTAATTCTTCAATCTTCCTCCAGTACTGAATGATGAAATATTTCTAAGTGATACAGTCATTTTATTTCAATTATTCCCAGAATTGGAAACTGGTTGCGACAAGTGTGCTTATAAAATTTAACGACGTTCATAGCCGCAAACATTTCATACATTTTGTCTGTCTCTTTTCAAGTGTGATTTTGAAAGCTTCAAAAATTTTGTTTAAAATTATTACTGGAAACTTTTTATAAAATTTGCTATTCTCCATTTTTTTGTTACAAATGTTTTTCAAAATTGAATTTTGTGTCTCTAAAAGGATTTTTGAATTTTTGGTTTGTTATTGTAAAGTTTTATTCGCGAATTTTTTTAATTTTTGAATTTTTTTAAAGAAAAATCTAGTTATATGTTTATAATTTTTTTTTCCTTTTTGCTAAATTATTCTCAAAAAATATCGTTATAGTTTGTACAACTATCAAAACTTCTATAGCTGACTTTTGTGTATCAGAGAAATCGAGCTATTAAAAACAAACAATGGCTATAGATGTCCATAATTTAAAAAAAAAAATGTTGGAAAATATAATAATTTTATTCTGTAAGTATGAAATCTCGATCGAACTCCCCAAGAATCAACTAATTTACAAAAAAAAATGTTTTTATCGTCCATCACCGATTTTAAAGTGAACGTCAACGTGTTAATCAAATTTATATATTTCTATTTAGATTGTTATTTTTTCAAAAATAATGTCTTATTACATACTTTCATTTCATTTGTGTTTAAATTAATGCCTTTATTGTTCAATATAAGTCATTTTTATGTTCATTCATCGATTTATGTACTTGATTATATATATTTTATTGCTGAAATTGTGTCGAACAAATTTAGAAATCAAACTTTTCTCCGTATTTGATCAACTATTGAAATATAAATCTATTTAAGAAAACTGTACTATTGGAATTTGAATGAGATAATATTTTATTTTGTTCGACAAAAAGAAAAGTTTTTATTGACGAAATTCTATGTAAAATCCGAATGACGTAGACATGTTTTGATAAAAATAGATTTTGTTGTTCGTTTAAAAACATGTAGATATTTTTGTAAATATTTTATAATTTGATGTTAAATCTTGAATTATAAAAATTATTAAAGTTTTACTTTATAGAAAAAAAATATTGAACAGTTTGAAAATAAATTTCTATAAATTATAAAGGGTAAGAGTTTAAGAAAGTATTATTAATGAAAAACCACAATTTAACTATATACTGAAAACAAACTGAAATATGAGAGTGCGTAATTAACAGTACGTTACATTTTACGTACACACCTAGTTTTATGTATCTATTTAATCAAGAAACTTTGATCAAGTTTCACAAGATACACTTTTAAAGTTTCACAAGATTAACGTTGCTTGAATGTAAGTTTAATACCAGATTTTCATATTGTGCAACGATGTTTAATATTTCAAAGAATATATCGATTTTTATATTCCCGTTTTAACAAAACATTTTTGATATAAAAAAACAACTTTTATGTTTTAATCTTTCAGACGAATCGGTCTTTTTTCTTAATATAGCTTATTTTTTCCCGAGAAAAATGTTTCGACCTTTCATTAAATTTTCACGCTTATTAAATGTAACTGAACTATTTTTAATTTCTTAATTCGTACGTATTATTATAAAAAAATGTATATTTCACCTGATATATTCGAACGAATTCTCCAATGATTATAATTTCATTGAAATGGAATATCCTGTGAAAAATAACAATACCCTGAAAACTAAATATCAATAAGTCGAATACATTTTGAGATAGCTTATAAATAATATATTTCTTATATATTTTCGTTACTCGGTAGCTATTGCTGGCACTACATTTGACGATATAGTTGTCGAATCATCACTCAATGTCAAAAGAAGAGATCCTACCCGCCAAGGGAGGACAAAGGTGAGCGGTGAATCTGTAATTCAACATCAACGTGCCAAACGTCAACAGAAACCTTTCAATGGATTCGGTGGAAGGTTAGTTTTATTTTTGTCTGCGGTATTTTTATCCAAGTCGATAAACTAAATATCTCATTCATTTTTGTATTTATTTATATTTATATCAAATATTTATCCATTTGAACAATTTAAGAATATCGAAATAGAATAATTATTTCTGAAATATTCTATTACGTTTTATACTTAAAACTTGATATAAATAATTAATAAATAATTTGCGTTATTATATGTTAATTGTTCAATTACAGTTATGAAAGTATTTATTTATTAATAATTCGTAAACTGTTTTCAATAATTTTCAATTGGTTTCATTATCAATTTATTCCTATTGCAAATAATTAACTACATTGATAAATATTGAATGATTCTGAAATATTCTATGAGTATTAAAACTTTGAATGATTTTTTTTAAAAAAATCGGATTTGATACGTGTACAAGAATATTTAATTAAAAATAGATCGTTCAATTCAATTCATGCTTGTTTTTAATTGGAATATTTTTAGAAAAATACATATTGCAAAAATTAATATTCAATATATATATATATATATATATATATATATATATATATATATATATATATACATCATTCATATATTTAAAATTGATTATACAAAAGCGAATAAAAACATGATAATGTTTAAAATTGTATCTGAATCGTTTCATATCTTTTTTAATTAGAATTTTATTGAATATCTTCTATTGACGTAGTTTTTTATGTACAATATATTGTTTATTCAAGTATGAATTTCTGTTTGAGCAATCAATTATATGTAAATAGTTGAAATTTAATTTGATTTCATTTTCAAATATGATTTATAAATTATTAAATAATTTATATTTATATAAAATATGATAAAAATATTTTTTGTACATTGATAAATTATTATAATTATTATTAACAAGTTTAATGAGTACTTATTCAAAATTACACTCACTAAACGCATGAGAAAAATTGTCAATTTTAAATATATTCATTATTATCAAATTAGATCATTTATTGAAAATGTAATTATATTTTTTATATATTATCAAAATGATTAAAGATATATCTTTCACGTTAATAAAATAGAAAATTTAAAATATGTACATTTTTCATTTTTATATAGTAACAAAATAAATAAATTACAATATTATATATATATATATATATATTTAAAATAAAATTTAATTGACTTTTACTTAGTTGTAGAGTTCTTGAAATGTTAATATTATCTTTATTTCTAACGAATTTTTTAATTTTCATACATATTAATCCAGTTATGTAGGTATTGAATGAAATAAGTGTTGTTTAAATTTTATATTTATTTACAAAAAAATATAAAAAAATGACTACAGAAGTGAAATTGTATCGCTTCTTTTCTTATATTTATTTAAAATTACATTTGAAATAAAAATTTAAAACGTATAGGATATATATTATCATATCTATTATAAATAATATTTTTAGCCCATGCTTTACATTCGACATTTATCAAAATGTTTGGTCTTAATCCGTTGAAATGAACAGCTACCAAAGGACTAAGATATCCATAAGCATTCGTATAAGGATAAAAATATCCAGGGAATCCTGGTTGTGGAAAATATTCAATAGTACCGATATTTTCCACATCATAGGTCGATACGCCTTTACAACTTATCCATACTGTGTTTCTTGCTTTCTCGTGAACAGTTTTAATGTATTGTTGTAAGTATGGTGGCATATCGTCCGGCAAATTATCGATATTATTGTGATATTCAGGCATCCATCCGTAAATTTTATTCAGTTTTAAAAATACACAAGGTGTTGACATTTTGTATCCATACGAGTTAGTACTATCACAAGGATACCATTCGTTCACATTGATGTCACAAACTTGTCCTCTTGTCGGAAAATTATCGTAATTACAATTATGTAAATTTTCTTGTCGACCTGGTATTAATTCAGGATATTTATAAACTTGTAGAAAATCATCTATAGATTTGATATAGTGTTGTGTTGTATTCGAATTATAACTTATAACTAGAATATCGTTGTAATCCTCTAATGGACGAATTCCTAAACCAGGATTTGTACCAATAAGTGATTCTTCACGTTGCAATTTTGGTACATATGAATCGATTGTTAAAAAAAATGTACACATACAAATAGTGAATAAAATCGATAATACGATATAAAATAAAACATAAAATAATATCACTTTAGGCCATTCGCATAAAGTTCTTCCACAATAAGTACCTCGTTCAGAATTGTGTATAAATCTTGATGTTTTCATATAGAGTTTTGTTTTTTTCGATGGATTTCCATTCTTGACATATGTGTCTGTTGAACTCATGTTACTAGTGTCTGAAATAATGATTTATTCAATTATATTAATCTGTTAAAAATAATCTAAATTATCATTTTTTTTGTATACTTTTAACTTACAATTAGATTTCAATTTTATTAGGCTTTAAATAAGTTTTTATGTATGTGTGTAAAATGAATAACTAAATATTGTAATTATATATATATATATACGAGGTCAGACAATTGTAATGCGACAAAATTCAAAAAAGTATCTCCCTTCAAAGTAGTCCCCTCCCGCATTATACACTTTTGACAGTTTTCGTAACAATTCTAACACTTCTTGTGGGACCTGCGAAATTCAACGGAGTCAAAAAGATTTTTTTCCAGCAGGTGACATTTCCGGTGAATAGGGCGGTTGTGGTAACGTTGCGATGCCTTTAGACGCCAAAAACTGAGAGACACTGAACGCACTGTGACAGGGAGTATTGTCGTGATGCAGAACCCAAGTCTTCGCGATCTGCTGGACGCACTCTGAGCACCCTTTTTTCGTAATTTTTCGAGCACATTGCGGTAGAATACTTGATTTACGGTTTGTCCAGGTGGTACGAACTCATTGTGAATATTTTGACAGTTAACATTTCGTTTAGTTTCGGGGTCATATTGAAAGAACCAACTTTCATCACCAGTAATTCGATCGAGAAGAGTAGGAACTTTCAACCTGCTCGAGACAATCTTGAGCGATGTTCATTCAATTGATCTGTTCCAGTTGTAAACAGCTTTTTGGTGGTGTCTATTTCAAAAATGGAAAACAGGCCGAGAAAAAAAATCGGTCGCACTACTTAATTGTCTGACCTCGTATATATATATTTGCTTGTTCCAAAAGTAATTTCATTACATATTTTGACAGCTAACATTTCAAGGGTTTTTTTTAAAAAAAATTGATCTGTGCAGTTGTTTTTTTTGGGTGTATCAAAAATGGAAAATAAAAAGGATCATTTTCAGCATATTTTTTTATTACCGAAAATGTAGGAATACTGTTCAAAAAAAAATAAGTGATGTGAAGTGTATGAAGAAGAAGTGTTAACAGAACGCCAGTGCCAAAACTGGTTTGTAAAATTTCGTTCTGCCAATTTCGATATTAAAGATGCACCACGTTTTGGAAGGGCAGTTAAAGCTGTTGAAGA
This sequence comes from Neoneuromus ignobilis, assembly GCA_029203775.1. Taxonomy (NCBI): domain Eukaryota; kingdom Metazoa; phylum Arthropoda; class Insecta; order Megaloptera; family Corydalidae; genus Neoneuromus; species Neoneuromus ignobilis. The sequence goes on from CP092097.1 coordinate 10,857,079, forward strand.
CAAAATAAAATCATTGGTTGAAGCAAATCATTGAATAAAAACACGAGAAATTGCTACGAGATTAATTGTATCAAATTCATGACCATATGAAACGACTTGAAAGCTTGATATTTAGGTTCCACATGTCTCAGAGAAAAAGATGACATCTGTGATTTGTTGCTCAAATGTGAAGAAAGTGATCTATTTCTGAAGTGAATCATAACTGGCGATGAAAAATGGATTGTTTACAACAATGTTAAACGCAAGCGATCATGGAGTAGAAGAGACGAGTCGGATCAAAGCACTTGAAAACCGATATTCATCAAAAAAAGTGATGCTCTCTGTTTGATGAGATTTCAAGGGAATTGTTTTTTTTTAGCTTCTACCAGACAATTCCACAATTAATTCAGAAGTGTACTGTTACCAATTGGACAAATTGAGTGATTCTATCAAACAGAAGAGACCAGAATTAATTAACAGAAAAGTGTTTCATCATGATAATGCTAGACCTCATACAAGTTTGATGACTAGCCAGAAGTTGTTATAGCTTGGATGGCTATATTACCCTTTGATTATTACTTGTTCCGGTCAGAACTTTTTAGACGACAAAATATTTAGTTTAAATGAGGATGTCAAAAATCACTGGGTTCAGTTTTTTACAAGCAAAGATCAGAAGTTCTACGAGCGAAAATCTATTTCTTGAAAAAGGTTAATATATAATTAAATAAAATATTTATTTACTGGAAAAAAATTGTCGTTCATTTTTCTGAAAAAAAACGAAATTACTTTCCGAACACCTGATATATATGTAATAAAAATAAAATTATTAAATATAACAAATATAATTAAAATAGATTCAATTATTATAAGTAATGATTAAATATTAATTTTAAATTTACTGTTTGTTAGAAAAAGGAAAAAAAACACCTATTTATCTAACATATAAAACGGAAATCTATATTTAATCTAGCATAAGCGGTTTTTTTTTTTTGTTATCAAACTAAATTTCAAATGTATTAGTTTTACACAAACATAATTTTATATTGTATGATAAGCAACAATTTCCGTTTGAGTTCACAAATGCCGTATTTTTTCGTATATTCAGCAAACAATATATTAAATATATAAAAAAAATTTTTTTTGATATATCAATTTCAATTTGATTTTTTACTAGAACTAAATAAGTTTATATATGTATATAAAAAGTGTTTTAAATAATACTGAAAAATAGTAAAAGATAGTAAGGAAGTAAATGTATGTCTAAACCCTTCAGTCTCATTTAAGCCAGCCAAAATGTATATAAATATATATATATGTGTGTGTGTGTAAGTATGTATGCGTATATGATTATATTTATATTAAATAATAATAATCATAAAAATTATTTTCGCTTATAAATTGGATATACTTTCGGAATAACTTTTTCAATTTTATTGTTTTATATGATGTTCAAAGATATAGAAAAATCTATTCTAAATGCATAGAAATTGTACTTGAGATGTATAGTTTTAGTATATATTTTTGTTTAGATTGTTTGAATAATAGTAGTTCGAAATAAGAATTTTATAAAAAAAATTACAGTTGGATTGAAAGATGTATTTTTTAATAAAAACATGATAGATTGTAAATTTTATATAAATCACTCATCTATTTCCAATAATACCGTCGGCAAATATTATACATATAAGTTTAAATAATTTAATCATATATATAAATCTAATAAATATTTTTTATTTAAATAAGAATATTTTCATGTTTGAAAAATTAAACTTTCTTTATTTTATTTAAAAAGATTTGTGGGTGTATTTTATTTTGTTATAATCTTATATTCATGTATATATATATATATATATATATATATATATATATATATATATATATATATATATGTATGTATGTATGTATGTATGTATATGTATTTATATGTATGTATGTATGTATGTATGTATGTATGTATGTATGTATGTATGTATGTATGTATGTATGTATGTATGTATGTATGTATGTATGTATGTATGTATGTATGTATGTATGTATGTATGTATGTATGTATGTATGTATGTATGTATGAATGTATGTATATGTATGTAAGTATGTATGTATGTATGTATGTATGTATGTATGTATGTATGTATGTATGTATGTATGTATGTATGTATGTATGTATGTATGTATGTATGTATGTATGTATGTATGTATGTATGTATGTATGTATGTATGTATATATACAGTTATTATAAAAAATGTGTTTATATTTCATATAACTCATGTTAAAATGTAAAATAATAAAAATAAAAATATCCAAAAACAAATTCAAAGTAAAACAAAACTAACCTCTTTAAAATAATAAAAAAAATATCATATAAAAACTGAACAAACAATGGTCACAAAATGAAATGGTTTTCAAGAGCACGTTTCAAGTTTCAGCTCGGTACTGATATAATAACAATATTCTCCCCTTACAGTATCACAAATATTGTAACGTTATCAAGCATGCGTATCCTGTATTCAAATCGTTTATATTCATATTTTTGTTCTATCTAAATTAAATGAAATATGTGTTAAAAATGAAATTGTTCGTTTTTATGAAGTTATTAAATGTTTTCATAAGGTAATAATTTAGATAGACATATTTGTTTACACAATGCACACACATACATGCATACATACATAACATATATATATATATATATATATATATATATATATATATATATATATATATATATATATATATATATATATATATATATATATATAATTATGTATATATATATATATATATATATATATATATATACGAGGGTGGTCCCAGAAGTACCCGACCCAACAAAGAAAACACAAAAATTTTGGAAAAAATATATTTATTTTTCAACATAATCTCCTTTCAGCTTTATACACTTTTCCCAGCGATGTTCAATAAGTTCGATACCCTTTTTATAATAAGAACTGTCTTGCTCTTTAAAATACCCATTAACTGCCGACATCACTTCTTCATCGTTGGGAAATCTTTGACCACTGAGCCATTTTTTCAAGTTTAGGAACAGAAAATAATCCGAGGGGGCTAAATCTGGCGAATAGGGTGCATGAGGTAGCAATTCAAACTTTAATTCATTAATTTTGGCCATTGCAATAACGGATTTGTGAACTGGTGCATTGTCTTGATGAAACAACACTTTCTTCTTAGCCAAATGCGGTCGTTTTTGCTTGATTTCTTCGCTCAAACGTTGCAATAAGTTCGCATAATACTCGCCGTTGATAGTTTTTCCTTTTTCAAGATAGTCAATGAAAATTATCCCACGTGCATCCCAAAAAACCGACGCCATGACCTTGCCTGCAGATGAAACGGTCTTCGCCTTCTTTGGAGCCGGTTCTCCTTTTTCAGTCCATTGTTTTGATTGTTCTTTTGTCTCGGGTGTGAAGTGATGGTCCCATGTTTCATCCATGGTTATAAAACGGCTCAAAAATTCTGCTTTGTTGCTGTGAAACTTCGCTAAACACTCAATTGAAACATCTTCACGACACTGTTTTTGCTCGAGTATGAGCAAACGCGGCATCCATCTTGCACACAGCTTTCTCATATCCAAATTTTCAGATAATATGCGATGTACCGCACTTTTTGAAATGCCTACTATGTCTGCTAGCTCGCGCACTTTCAGTCGACGATCATCTAGTACCGCTTTGTGGATTTTCTTCACCATTTCTGGAGTCGTCACCTCATTTGGTCGACCACTGCGATGCTCGTCTTGGCAGCTCGTATGGCCTCGTTTAAACTCTGCTATCCGATATTTCACTGTTGTAAACGAAGGAGCAGACTCACCCAGAGTAGAATCCAGTTCAGCTTTTATATTGGTTGGGCTGAGGCCTTTCAAATAAAAGTATTGTATCACGTAACGATGACCAATTTTCTCCATTTTCACAAATTCACTGAAAACGTTCACTATTGATGGCTGCCAAACAAATACTAAACAACGTGGCGTCCTCAATCTTGAAACATATGCTTTATAGATTGTGTACTTTCTAATACAGTGATATTTTTCAAACAACTACCGCCATCTCTAGGTCAGGCCGGGTACTTATGGGACTACCCTCGTATATATATATATATATATATATATATATATATATATATATATATATATATATATTTTTTTTGTACATAGCTGCGAAATTCAAAAGACCAGAAGGCGGAAGGGAGATATTTGCCAACCTAATATATATATATATATATATATATATATATATATATATATTTGGGTGTTTTAATATATATATATATATATATATATCTGTTTTACACACAGCTGGGTCTGTTTTTGTGCGAATTATTTTAATGCGATTTTGAAGTTGTGCGATTCATATTTTTTCTTACTATCTTTTTATACGAATTTTTTTAAAGAACTCCTTTAAGGGAGGAAATAGGTGTAGGAAGGCGTTTTTGCATTGATTTTCATGAATTTTTTTAACACATAAAGAATTTATATAAATTATTGATATTGTGAGGTCATTTTATACATATATTTAAGAATATATTTTGAAATTTTCAAAAATTTTCCTCGAAAATTAACGGAGATATCAGCTGCCGCACATTGTAGGTCGCCATCCGACGGAGCAGTTTGTGTACATCTTGGAGGTCGCAATTTTCATCTAATATTAATTGCACAAAGAATTTACTTTTTTTATATGTGTCTCTTCTATGTGAACTCCATTCTCTTCAAAAAAATTGAAAATTAGTAGTTTTTAGAGGGGTGTGAATATAAAGCATGATTTTTTACCATTTTTTCGTATTTTTTTCACAATAAAAAATACTTTAAACAAAGATATTGTTTAGGATTTAGGTTCAAATAGAGCGTATTTATATAAAGAAACTATATGCCAAATTTCAAAATGATTGATTAAAAACTTTTTAAGCTAGAGTGTACATAAATTCGAAAAAGTCGTTTCGAAAAAACATGTTTGAAAACAAAACGCTCCGATCTTTGTTAACGAGGGACACTCACTTAATCGGTTATAACTTTTGAACAAATTGGAATTTTGTTTTGAAATTTTAAGAGTATATTTTTGAATAGTTTTATAAGCGATTTATGAAAAAAATGAATTTTTGAAGCCTCTACACCTATTTCCCTCCTTAAGCGGTTATTTAATTCAACGAAAAGCTCTTCAGTTTTATGAACAAATGAAGGAATCAGAGCCATTTACTTCCGTTTCTCAAACTGATAAGGAATTTTCGGCTAGTAAAGGGTGGTTAACCGAGTTTTTTAAAAAGGAATGCACTGCATAAAGTGAAGATTACGGGCGCGATTGCATCGGCAGATGAAGAAGCTGCCAAATTTTTTATTGACAACGCACCAGGTCATCCATATTTAAAACATCCAAATGTAAACATGATGTTTTTCCACCCAATACAATAAGCATTATTCAGCTATTAGATCAAGGCATAATTGCAACTTTTAATAATATTACATTAAACGCACTTTTTAATTTATATTGGATAAACTAGAAAATGAGTCAATAACAGTAATTGACGTTTGGAAAAAAATTTCTATCTTTGACTTTATAAATCATTTTGTTTTTGCTAATACTCAAATAAAACCACACACTTTAAATGCCTGTTGGAAAAAGGCTTGGCCTACATGTCTTGAAAACAGTGCAGCTGTTCACTTTCTTTTTTATTTTCATATTTTTATTCTAAACAGTGCAGATATTATTACGATGGTATTTAAAATATGTATGAAAAATTCTAAAATAAATTACACATATGTACATATTGCTTTGAATAAAATTAAATAGTTAATTAAAAAATAAAGTAAAAAACTTTGTTTTGTATCAATTTTCTGCAGATATTTGAAATTTTTTTTAAGCATTCTTTATTTCCTGATTTTTTTATGCGAATTTTAGAGTAATTTCACTTTGTAGCTTTGGTTTTATGTGGTTTTCAAAAATTACGGAACGTATCCCTAATTTTTCAATGTAAGTCAAGTCTTTTTTTGTGCGATTTTTTTTAATGTGGTTTTCTGCGTAACGTATCTACCGCATAAAAACAGACCCAGGTGTATTGTATTGTTTATATCTTTAGTATTTATCAAATTATTAAATTTATTAATAATTAATAATATTCTTAAATAAATTCTATTTCAAATAACGTTAGTCAATCAAATTTTGTATTTATTTCAAGATCCATAAAAAATTCGTAAACATTTTATGAATACACCAAGATCATCTGTCGATAAAAATTAAAAATATATCAATGTTTCAATCAAATCGAACAAAAAGAAAATATGTATTTTTGAATTATCACCTATAATTTTTTAAAAGGTTAAGATTTTACCATTAAAACTCGAATACTATTCCCTTTTAAATCCAATTTCAACAAACGTTGATATTTTCGTTATTGAATGAGTAAATTAAATCATTTAATGTCTAACTACTTTCATATTTCGTTCTTAACTGCTTTCACTAAAGTTCAAATCTTGAATGTACTTCAATACTTGAACTTAGAGTAATTTCACTTTGTAGTTTTGGTTTTATGTGGTTTTCGAAAATTACGGAACGTATCCCTAATTTTTCAATGTAAGTTAAGTCTTTTTTTGTGCGATTTTTTTAATGCGATTTTCTGCAAAACGTATCTACCGCATAAAAACAGACCCAGGTGTATAAATATATAAATATATATATATATATATATATATATATATATATATATTTATTCAGTTTGATATTCAATAATGATTTGTTTTCTAACAAATCGTTGTATTCAATTCCATTAGAAATTAATAAAATTAATTTGATTAATATAGAAGTGTTAACTAACTAAATATTTCGTTTTCAAAAACATTTTCTATATTATAATACATTATTTTGTAATATTCTATATAAAATTTTTGTATTCTTATTTCAATACTTTTCAAAGTGTTTAATATAAATTTAGATATTTACTTTCTACTTATATTAAGACTTCTACAAATAACGTTACTGTAATATATATATATATATATATATATATATATATATATATATATATATATATATATATATATATATATTATTTCATTAAAAATAATTTTATTTACACAATATAAAAATGATTTAAAGAATAATATATATATATATATAAATAGTCATTTATATGATCTAAAATAGAAAACAATATTTTACTAGATATATAAATATCATTGTCTAATTATTTGTTTATATTTTTGTATGAAAAATGTATTTCCATTTTCGTTATTCTGAATATATAACTATTGTAACTAAACTGAATCATTTGTTTGACGTTTGAATATATTTATATGTATATATATATATATATATATACTAATTAGAGCAGAAAAATAATTGGAAAATATTAAAATTTATATGTTTTTCATATGGAAAACACAATGCATTTAAAAACATTGAGCTCTATATTTTATCTATGTTATAAAAATCAATGAAAACGAGATATTCTCTTGTATTGTTACATTTAATACACATATGCTTTTATATATATAATCGTACATAGACAGATTACGATTTGATATACTCATATTCTTTTACACTCTATACAGGTTGTTTTTCCAATATCAAATATAGAGACAATTCAAATTTACTTTTTTATATTTTATATTTCATGTGAAATTTTTAATTGAATTGATGCAACTACAATTTTATATCATACATGTATTTATATCATCAATTTCGGAACGTATTCCTAATTTTTCCATTTAAATTAAGTTTTTTTTTGTGCAATTTTTTTAATGCGGTTTTGTGCGGAACGTATCTACCGCATAAAGATAGACCCAGGTGTATATATATATATATATATATATATATATATATATATATATATATATATTAGGTTGGTAAATATCTCCCTTCCGCCTTCTGGTCTTTTGAATTTCGCAGCTATGTACAAAAAAAAAAAAAAAAAGCGGAAGGGAGATACTTGCCAACCTAATATATATATATATATATATATATATATATATATATATATATTTATATATGTTATGTTTTTCAAAGGTTACACTGGATCAATTTTTAAATTTTAATAAAAAATAATCATAATAGAAATCTGACATATAAAATATACAATATCAATTTCAACTTCACCCCTTATAGTAACAAAGTTACTTCAATACAAATACATTACATTTCATCTCTCATAAATTTTATTTTTAATATAATATATGATATAAAAGACTATTATGTATATTCTAACATAAACACTAAATATATATATATATATATATATATATATATATATATATATATATATATATATATATATATTGAAATTTAACTTCGAATTCAATATAAGTTTTTGTATTTCATTCTACATAGAAAATATTAACGTAAACAACAATATAAATTGAAATCGAAATCAGTAATATTTTTTTATGACAAGGTAAGAAAATTTAACCTATTATATATATATATATATATATATATATATATATATATATATATATATATATTAGGTTGGCAAATATCTCCCTTCCGCCTTCTGGTCTTTTAATTTATTAACGGAAGGGAGATACTTGCCAACCTAATATATATATATATATATATATATATATATATTTATATATGTTATGTTTTTCAAAGGTTACACTGGATCAATTTTTAAATTTTAATAAAAAATAATCATAATAGAAATCTGACATATAAAATATACAATATCAATTTCAACTTCACCCCTTATAGTAACAAAGTTACTTCAATACAAATACATTACATTTCATCTCTCATAAATTTTATTTTTAATATAATATATGATATAAAAGACTATTATGTATATTCTAACATAAACACTAATTTATATATATATATATATATATATATATATATATATATATATATTGAAATTTAACTTCGAATTCAATATAAGTTTTTGTATTTCATTCTACATAGAAAATATTAACGTAAACAACAATATAAATTGAAATCGAAATCAGTAATATTTTTATGACAAGGTAAGAAAATTTAACCTATTATATATATATATATATATATATATATATATATATATATATATATATATATATATATATATATATATATAGTGTCTAAATGTGAGGTTAGGAAATAATTTATGAAACAAATATACATTTTAAAAGGAAAATTATTTTTATTGATACCAATGTAAAATATGAAAATATGAATGGATACAAAATCAGTCCAACCTTTTGTTAAAATTTTAAAGTACGCTTTGCAATAAATGAGGTTGTATTTCAGCTATAGCTGCACGAATTTCATTCTCTAGTTATTGAATAGTTGCTGATTTGATAGCATAAACCTAATTTTCAAATAATCCTATTAGAAGAAATTTAATTGGTTAAATCGCAAAATCTAGGTCATCAATTGACATCAACGTTACGAGAAATTAAACGTCCATTGAAATTGGTTGAGTAAATCGATTTCCGCACAAGTTGTATGGATTGTGACACTATCTCGTTGAAATCACATGACATTAATATCAGTATCTTCAAGTGCCAGCTACAGAAATCTGTTCTCATGCTTTGAAAACGTACTGAATTAACTGTAACACGAACACCTTATTCATTTTCAGAGAAATATGGACCAATGATGTTTCCAGCCCATAAACCCACAAACAATAACTTTTTGAAGATGTAATTGTTGTTCAACAATGGGTTTTGGATTTTTACTTCCCCATATGCGATAATTTTGTTTGTTTATATAACCATTTAATTAAAAATGCGATTCTGCACTGAAAATGATTTTATTCAAAAATTCAGCATTTTCTACATTTTTTTCTTGGTACCAATTAACAAACATATGTCACAAAAATTTTCTAAGTTTTTAATTAACAAATGTTAAATATTTGACATTTCATTAAATAATAGCCAACTTAATTTCTAACCTCAAATTTCGACACTTTATATATTGTATTTTAAGAATTAATTATTATTTTTTGTATTTATAAAAAGAGATAAAATTAAATAAATATCTTTTAAACATAGTAACAATATTGTAATTTATATTAATATTTACATAAATAATACATTTTTATTAAATATGAGAGATGAATATTTCTATTTACAAATGTTCGTTTTATGTTTATAAAATAAAACGCATTTTGTAGAATTGCTGTTTTGAAAATAATTGTGCTTTTGAAATAAATAATACTTATTATATTACTATATAGTCTGTATATAAAATTATGTCAGGATATTACTTACAATTCAAGATATAAACGAATATAATTAAACGTAAATACAAACGAGTCAATGAAAATAATATCAAGAGTTGAAGATTCATTTTTTTTTGCATGTACATTTCATGATAATTTCGTTTTCAAACAGAACTGAATAGTTACCAACAATGTTTATTGGTATTAATGTTAAGTAGAAATTTGGAAATTATGAATGGAATACGTCACCCAAATGACCTCCTCCATCACGTCGGTAGATGTCCACTTTTTTGTTGAAATTTTGAAACACGCTTTGTAATAAATGACGTTGTATTTCAGCTATAGCTGCACGAATTTCATTCGTTAGTTATTGAATCGTTACTGAGTTGATAGGATAGACCTAATTTTCAAACAATCCTATTGGAAGAAATCTAATTGCTTAAATCACAAAATCTAGGTCACCAATTGGATATCACCGTTACGAGAAATTAAACGTCCATTAAAATTGGTTGAGTAAATCGATTTCCGCACAAGTTGTATGGATTGTGACACTATCTCGTTGAAATCACATGACATTAATATCAGTATCTTTAAATGCCAGCTACAGAAATCTGTTCTCATGCTTTGAAAACGTACCGAATTAACTGTAACACGAACACCTTATTCATTTTCAGAGAAATATGGACCAATGATGTTTCCAGCCCATAAACCCACAAACAATAACTTTTTGAAGATGTAATTGTTGTTCAACAATGGGTTTTGGATTTTTACTTCCCCATATGCGATAATTTTGTTTGTTTACATAACCATTTAATTAAAAATGCGATTCTGCACTGAAAATGATTTTATGCAAAAATTCAGCATTTTCTACATTTTTTCTTGGTACCAATTAACAAACATATGTCACAAGTTTTTCTAAGTTTTTAATTAACAAATGTTAAATATTTGACATTTCATTAACACTAGATTGCCCAAGGAAGTCATTTTGACTGCTTTTTAATTTCAATTAGAAAAATAATTATGTATATAATGACACAATTTCTTAGAATTTTGTGACTTTTTGTACAACATATAAATGCGTTTATTAATAATTGTAGTTACCTCCCCCCTCCTTCATTTCCGGTATATCTTTATGTGTTATACCTATATTGCCCAAAAGCAGTCATTTTGACTGCTTGGGAAATTTTAAATAATCAAATGACTCTTATTATTGAATTGAGTAAATTTCTTATATGACCAGTTCGGCTCTGTATTGAAATAACAGTTTTCACTTTTTTTCGATTACCGTTACATTATAACATACAAGTACATGATAAATTGTCGATTTGGGCGTATACTTGATAAGTTGCAGTTGTTCAATAAGCTGTTTATTTTATTTTATTTCTTTTGCGCCCTAAATTCATGAAAGAAATGTCGAATAGAAGTGAGTTATTGGAAAAGCTAACGAACATAAATGAAGAGTGCTCCGATATAGAATCAGATGCAACAAATTCTGAACTATGCTCGTGGAGCCTACGAGGCAAAAAATTTAAAACTGAGTTATTTTTGGTCAACAAAGTGGGGTCCCGATTTTTTTAGAAAAACTATGGCCAGAGAAAAGTTCAAGCAAATCCTACGATTTATTCGTTTTGACAAAAGAACCGAAAGAAGTAGGCGCCTACAAACAAATAAATTTGCCTTGGTTTCGGAAATATGGGACAAGTTCATTGAAAATAGTCAAGCTCTTGCTATCAACCAGGGCAAAATATAACAGTTGAAGAGCAATTATTTCAGTCAAAAGCCAGGTGCAGGTTTACACAGTATATGCCTAATAAATCCAACAAATTTGGCATCAAATTCTGGCTTGCATCAGATGTTAGTAGCAAATATGTTTTGAATGGTTTTCCTTATTTGGGGAAAGATGAACAACGACCATCGTCAATGCTTCCCAGTGAACACGTTGTTCTGAAACTTGTCGAGCCATATACAAGCTGTGGAAGAAATATCACGACCGATAACTTTTTCACTAGCATGTCATTCGCGACAAAATTATTGGCCAAAAAAACAACTCTAGTTGGAACTATTAGAGGAAACAAAAGAGAACTACCCAAAGCAGCCAAACAAACGAAGGATAACATGCCTCGTTTTTCCACTCTGCTATATAAATCAGAGAATTGTGTTTTTACAATATATAAAAGTAAACCAAATAAAAGAGTATCTGTTCTAAGTTCTAAGCATAAATTTGTGAAAATTGATAAAAGTAATAAAAAAATGTTACCGGAATCTATTCAATTTTATAACAGCACAAAATTTGGAGTTGATATGGCGGATCAAATGGCCAGAAAATATACAGTAAAAGGTAGTTCTCGTAGATGGCCTCTCCAAATATTTTTCAATAATAATGCATAAATTATTTTTTTTCCAAGTGAAGTAAATTTTTTTTATTGTTAATATTTACTAATAACTTGTTATATAACTGTAAATAATATAAAAAATATTAAAAATTAATTTTAAACAAATTTCTTTACTCATTAGTTATTCTTTCACAATGCAGTCATTTTGACTGCTTTTGGGCAATATAGGTATATCCTAAGTTTCAGTCTTTCTAGTGTTAAATAATAGCCAACTTAATTTCTAACCTCAAATTTCGACACTTTATATATTATATTTTAAGAATTAATTATTATTTTTTTGTATTTATAAAAAGAGATAAAATTAAATAAATATCTTTTAAACATAGTAACAATATTGTAATTTATATTAATATTTACATAAATAATACATTTTTATTAAATATGAGAGATGAATATTTCTATTTACAAATGTTCGTTTTATGTTTATAAAATAAAACGCATTTTGTAGAATTGCTGTTTTGAAAATAATTGTGCTTTTGAAATAAATAATACTTATTATATTACTATATAGTCTGTATATAAAATTATGTCAGGATATTACTTACAATTCAAAATATAAACGAATATAATTAAACGTAAATACAAACGAGTCAATGAAAATAATATCAAGAGTTGAAGATTCATTTTTTTTTGCATGTACATTTCATGATAATTTCGTTTTCAAACAGAACTGAATAGTTACCAACAATGTTTATTGGTATTAATGTTAAGTAGAAATTTGGAAATTATGAATGGAATACGTCACCCAAATGACCTCCTCCATCACGTCGGTAGATGTCCACTTTTTTGTTGAAATTTTGAAACACGCTTTGTAATAAATGACGTTGTATTTCAGCTATAGCTGCACGAATTTCATCCGTTAGTTATTGAATCGTTGCTGAGTTGATAGCATAGACCTAATTTTCAAACAATCCTATTGGAAGAAATCTAATTGCTTAAATCACAAAATCTAGGTCACCAATTGGATATCACCGTTACGAGAAATTAAACGTCCATTTAATTTGGTTGTGAGTAAATCAATTTCTGCACTGTGACATCATACTGTTGAAACCACATATCATTGATATCTATATCTTCAAGTTCCAACCACAAAAATCTATTATCATGCTTTGGTAACAACCCGAATTAACTGTAACACAAATACCTTGCTCATTGTCAAAAAAGTATGGACCAATGATACCTCCAACCCATAAACCACACCGAACAGTCTTTTTGAGGATGTAATTGTTGTTCAACAATGGCTTTTGGATTTTAATTTTTCTATAAGCGACAATTTTGTTTGTTTATATAACCAATTAATTGAAAATGTGATTCATCACTGAAGATAATTTTGTTAAAAAATTAAACATTTTCCGCTTTTTTTTGTTATTAATTAACAAACATACGACGCAAAAACTTCTCTATCACTAAAATTCCAAAGTTTTTAATTAACAAATGTTAAATATTTGACATTTCATTAAATAATAGCTAACTTAATTTCTAACCTCAAATTTCGACACCTTATATATTATATTTTAAGAATTAATTATTATTTTTTTGTATTTATAAAAAGAGATAAAATTAAATAAATATTTTTTAAACATAGTAACATTATTGTAATTTATATTAATATTTACATAAATAATATATTTGTATTAAATATGAGAGATGAATATTTCTATTTACAAATGTTCGTTTTATGTTTATAAAATAAAACGCATTTTGTAGAATTGCTGTTTTGAAAATAATTGTGCTTTTGAAATAAATAATACTTATTATAATACTATTCAGTCTGTATATAAAATTATGTCAGGATATTACTTACAATTCAAGATATAAACGAATATAATTAAAAGTAAATACAAACGAGTCAACGAAAATAATATCAAGAGTTGAAGATTCATTTTTTTTGCGTGTACATTTCATGATAATTTTGTTTTCAAACAGAACTGAATAAGTTGCCAACAAGTTGTCGCATTACTAATACTTATATATATATATATATTTAAAAAAGAAAAAATATTTAACTTTGTGAATTTTTTGACAGTTTAATATTTGACATTTCATCAAATAATAGCCAATTTACTTCCTAACTTCAAATTTAGACACCTTATATATATATATATATATATATATATATATATATATATATATATATATATATATTTGAAATTAATTATATTTAAATTTTAATAAATGTTCTTTATTGTTTACTGCCTTGTGTGACTTTGTTATTAAAAATGTATAGACAATTATATCTAATTACTAAATATTAATTTTAATCATTTATAAATGTCATATTTATACACAAGTGTAAAATGTTTTTCGTTGATGGAATTAAACATTTTTTTTATGTAGTGACTTAAATGAGACTGAAATTTTGAATATACATTTACTTCCTTATTATTCTCTTCTAATTTTCAGTTTTACTTAGACCATCTTATAGTTCAAAGATATATTTGGTTTATATATATATATATATATATATATATATATATATAAAATATATTAATTTTATATATCAAATATAGAGATGTACATTTTTCTTTTAGAGATGTGCATTTTTCTTTTATTTGTTCACAAATACTCAATCTTAAATCAACGTTCATTTTTATGGCTACTCTTACTCGAATATATTACATTTTGAAATAAATTTCAATCTCAATTTAAAATTGAAGTCAGTTAGAATCCTAGAAGCTTATTATAAAATTGGATTTCTCTTCGTTTATATATAATGTATAATGTATAATATATATATATATATATATATATATATATATATATATATATATATATATTAATTTGTATGTATGTGAAATCGTATACTTTATTCACATGGGTAACATTTTTTTTTCATATCCTATGTATATATTTTATTTATATTACATTTGTATTAATAAAATATTTTTTTTAGAAATAAATTAATATTTTAAAAATATTAACATTTTTCTATTTATGTAACATTTCTGATTAGTTTATTTAATGAAAAAAAATTAACCATATTGGTTATTGTGTTTGTATATTTGTTGAATCGTTACTTTTTTATACTCTTATAAATAAATATGTGTACACACAAATATATATATATGAATGATATTGAATTATAATTATTTGATTTCTGTGCTTTATAAAAAACATATGTGTAACTTTAACGTATCTTTCTGAATTCCAGTCGTACAGTTCATTATAAAAAGTAAAATTTAATAATGACTGGTTTGTTAACTGTAAAATAACACACTTGTCTAATTGGTTTTATGTTTTGTGGCTGTGTAATTGGCGTATATTTCCTTAACGAGTTTTGCTTATATTTCTCTCGAACTGAAGTGTGTAATAAAATATAGTTTTAACTTAATGTGATGTTTTAGGTCAATATTCTGTTTTTTTGTGTCTAGAGTTGTTTATAATAAAAACATATTCTCTCTATTTATATTCATGTAGACGTATATGAAGCCGTATGTGAATTTTCAGAAATATATAATAATGAAATTATATGTGATAGTCGTAAAATTATTTTAGACTTATCGTGTTATTTTATTACAGCAATATATTTATTGTACAAATGTTAATTTTCGTCGAGTTTCAAAAGATTATTTTCGAAAATGTTAACGTAAAATTATATTAAAGAAAATATCGATTAAAATTAAATATGAATTTTTTATAATTAATGTTTTAAAATTGTTTATATATGTGTATAATTGATGTATGTAATTTTATAAATTTGTCAAATTTTAATTTTTTAGTCGATATCCATCCGGATTTCCATCAGGATTCGGATCAGGGTTTGGAGCTAGTGCTGCAAATGCTCAAGCACAAGGGTTCGAATCACATGGACCATTAGGTGGATTCGGTGCATCTGCTACAGGTGCTCAAACACAAAGTTTCGGTTTTGGACCAGGAGGTTTCACAGGTGGAGCTGGTTTGTCTGGTTCACAAAATTATCGTTTACCAAACGGACAAAGTATCGATGTATCATACAGTAATGGTTATAGTATTGGACCTGATGGAAAACCAGCCATTTCTAGAGGATCAGCAATTAGTATCAACAGAGGTCAAGCGTGATAATAACGATTTTATTCTTAGAATATTATTTTTACATAAAACAGATAATTTTATTAATAAATACGTTACGGATTCTGTAGAATCTTGTTATTTAAATTTACCTATGTTCGTCTACTAATTGATAATAATTTTTCTACAGGTTAGAGGATCAAATAAATTCTTAAATAACATTTTCCAATTCCAGTTGTCTTAAAATGTAAATTTGATTTTGAAATAAGATGACACAATTACGAAAATAAAATCAACGTTTTAAACAATTTTGAAATTGACCTTGTATTGATACAACTTTTAAAAGTGTTATAAGTATATAAATCTTTTCGAAATATTACTGTAATCGTAAGAAAGGAACAGGATTATGCAAATGTTATAATAAAATCAACCGCACAAATGTTTCATACTAAACCTTACGAATCCAATTTGTTTTTTTTTTTTACAAACTTTCACAAACTGTATTTTTATAATGAATATTTATCTTGGAATTCTGTTTAGTATTGTGTTTTTACTTCTAAAAAAATCATTTGAGTTTTTAAAGTAAACATAAGATTTCTGTATTCAAATAAACAATCTCATTTCTTTTTATTAGAAATAATATATTGTTTTTTTAAAAAGATAATTTTTATTTTATTAAAATAAATAAATATAAAATAAATAAATATATTTTAAAGATAAATTTAATATTTAAATATAATTTAAAATATATATATTAATTATATACTAATAACTAATTTTATTTCAGATAATTCAATAAAGAAAAATAATTTTAAATCTTAATACATTATAACAATAAATTAATACTTGAAGATTTTTTAATTGATTAATATAAAAAGATACAATTTTATAACTAATCATGAAAATAAAATTTCTTTTAAAAATCAATTTGTAAATCAGGTATGAATTAATTATTTTATTTTTTTTTACTATAAGATTCAAGTTGATAGACTTAAGATTTTTATTCGCTTTTTTATATAAATAGTATTTAAAATTATTTTAATCTCTTAAAAAAAAATTTGAATTAAAATTTACTATGGATATAAGTAATAATATATATATAATAAATAATCATCATATATGTAAAATTTACACAATATAATTGAAGTAATGGGTCAGTTTTCTACTTTAATAATAAACTTATAAAATGTGTAGATTATACATTATTAATTACCTGGAAAAAATAATCTGTTATATACATGCACACATACATATGTATATATTTGTAATTTTTCTAATCGACTGGAAAAAGGACTCTGTAATTACAATTAATATTTTATTAATAATTTCAAGTGTAAATGTTAAAATCCATTAGTAAATTAACTATAGTTTACATATATTTAATAATATAAAAATGTTTATTAAAAAAAATAATTCCAAATTAGGACAAACTTCTTAAAAGCTGGACATGTTGTAAATTTTGACCTATTTGGATGCAGCATTGTTGTGTTTTACTCTAAAAGCTTCTACTATATGATGTAAATGTAATTGCACTTGTATTGTACTCTACCAAATGATGAAACAAGCTTTGTGTTTCATGCAATAATAACATAGTTACTTAAAATTATAATTACTTAAGTATGTCTTTCATGACAAATATTTAACATTTTTTATAACATTTTTATTTCATACTTCATGAATAGTGAATTAGACCTTTGTTTAATTTAAAAATATACACACACATTATATATATATATATATATATATATATATATATATATATATATATATATGTAAATAGGTAAATATTTGTTAACATGTTGCAACAAAAAAAATGTTAATAATTTATTTGTTCTTGATTATGAAGTAATAATTTTAATATTTTTTAAAAAAACATATCAATTGAGAATTATTTCTAAATCAATTTCCATAGTTGAATTTGGTGAGAATAAATTGAGGATCAAGATAAAAAATATCAATGGAATAATTCTAAAAATATACACATTTAATATTCAAAATGTAACATTTTAAATTCGTTATATGTTTTTTTTAAGTATGTATAAAATTTCGTTACTTGTAATTGTAAGTACTTATATATAATTACATATACCTCACCTGAGAATCACAACGTCTGTGAAAACATACCTCGAGTCTTCTTACCTTACACCGTTTAATTATCATAAAATTGGATACTGTACACCCAATCTTATTACACTAAGTGTTTTATACATATTATTTTCTACAGTTTACATACGATCATTATGAAATTATTTTATTTAATGTTCAATAATATGAACTTAATTCATAAATGTAAATGGTGTTATTGTAGAATGTTTGTGTCTATTTTAAATATTGTTATTAACCGAGATAAATTTAAAATTTACAATGTTTACTTACACTATATTCATAGAAAATATATTAAAAGTCTAATTATAAAATATGAATAATATAAATATCTAATAATAAAAATTTAAATAATAATAATTAAAATAGTAATTTTTAACTGACCAATTTCTATACAAGGTAAGAATAATTTCAAATTCTAATTAGCAGTTAGTGTATTGTATTTATCGTTTAATCCATACTATCTTTAGTAAAATCATGAAATTTCAAATATACAATTACAAAATGTAGAATTATCTTGAGTAGTTGTATTATATCAAACAAGTTTCTTGAACAAGTACACGAACTGAGAAACCTAGATGCTGTTCTAAAATTAATTACTTGATAACGTCGTTTTTGCACGGATTTACAATAGAATATATGTATACAGAATTACATTAATGTCAACGAGTGAATACAACAACGTTTGTTTAGTTTGTATTATAAATAATAATCTATATTATAATTGAATTTATATTAACTTTGTTTTGAATGTAACAGTTTGTATACATTCACTTTATTAAAAACAAATTCATTATAAAAGATAGAAGATTAATTGTGTTTGTTGAAATTCAGATTAATTTTTAAATCGATCCAACTAAAATTATGGAATTTACCAAACAATTAAATAATATCTGTTCGAAAAATATAAAGTCGGTTAGAAGATTCTATCAATTTCTTAATTGGAAAAAAGTCAATCAATTTCAAGAATAAATACATTTTACAAAATTCGTAAATAAATTAGATCTGTTCAACCTCTTCGTGAAGATCGTGCATTACTGGGAAAAACAGTTCCCATGAGATCGTCAATGTCAGAGTATACAGTACATATATCTTTGAAACGAATAAAGTCAAGTATTTTGATATTATATTCAAATAAGGTTTACTTCAAAATCCATTCCCATTATAAAATATGTCTTTGGTAATTATTCATTTTATTATGTTCATTCTATACTATTTAAGTTGAATTAGTATTTCAGTTTAGTACAATTTAATGCTAATTTGATTAATTCGGATGTAATGGATAATTGTTTAATATTCTAGAAAATGTTAAAAAAACAAAAAGATAGATAAAATTTAAGCCAAATTCGTAAATCCATTGAAGTTACAGAAGAAAAATTACAGAGTACACAAATTTAATAAATAATGAGTACATATTTTTTAAATTTATTAACAAACAAGATAAATATTTAATTTGTTATTTAAAAAAATCATACGTAAATATGAATTTCATAAAAAGAATATTTAAGATAAATTTATATACCTGCTTTAATCAACCGAAAGAAAAAAAATAAAAGCTAAGTACAATACTTGAATTATTATATTGTAGTATTCATTTACTAATTAAATATGAAAAATAATCCTGAATATTTATATTCCATAAAAAATACTGATCAAAAAAAATTTTTTACAGAATTATCAAATATCTGTATTAATGATTTTTAAATAGAAAAAAATTGTTTATTTCAAAAATGTTTATTAATTAAATTAGCTGTTTAATATTCGAGAATATTCATAATTAGTGATAAATTCATAAATATTAATTATATTCTCTCGAACATTTTACAATTAGTCATAATTACCAGTGATTATATATAATCTTTTATTTACCAAGTTCTTGGTATTTATATATATATATATATATATATATATATATATATATGTGTGTGTGTGTGTGTGTGTGTGTAATACAATACTACAATAATTAATATATGATTAAAAGAATTAAAATATCAATTCGAGAAATGTTTTAATTGATAATTAATTATTTTTTACAAAAAGATAAATTCAAATTTTGTACGAAATAAACAAGAAAATTCTGTGAAAATGTGTATAATAAATTCTATTTTCGTAATCAAATATTACCAGAATGAAAAGTCGAATAACATTTTTGGGAACAAAATTTAAATAATAAAATATCAATATATTATATTTAGATAAAATTTTAAACTAAATTGAATAATATTTTAAACAGTAATTTAATATTAATGTCTAAGAATATAAACATATATTCATACACATAAATCTAATTTACTATTTAATATTCAACAATATTCATAATTACCACTAAATTTGTTACATTTACAATTACTAACCATATTTTCCAATACATTTCGAGATTATCTATAATTCCTAGTGGTCATGTATAAGCTCATATTTATTAAATTCTCTTTATCTTATATATATATATATATATATATATATATATATATATATAGAGAGAGAGAGAGAGAGAGAGAGAGAGTAGAAACTACAAACTCGATTCAAAATATATGTATATGAAATATCGTAAAAGCTCATTTCCACTTCTTTAGAATTACTGGAAATACCTTTTGAATCGAGTTTGTACTTGTTACTCTCTCTCTCTCTCTCTCTCTCTACATATATATATATATATATATATATATATATAAAATATCTATTATATGTTAATAATATACTGAACATAAACCATAACACAATTTCTATCGAATATTGAAACACAATGTTCCCACACACCCTGTTTTGAAATTAATGTTTTGTATCACACTTGCGATTGCGCTAAAATCTCTTGTCCTATTTCAACATACTTGCTATACAAATTCAAAACCACATGACACGTTAACGTTTACCGACACTCAGTTCCATAACATAGTGCATTGAGGCGTTAATGTGTTTATTACATTATTTATTCTTCACACATATTCCACTTTTCGAATATATAATTGATTAAAAATTGCAAGTAAATGTTTTTCAACATAAACATAATTCATTTTAATTTGATATTCGTTAGTATTCACACATATTGATATTAAAAAAAAAATGATTGTGAAATTATTAATATGATGTTTTTGACGAATAAATAAATTTTAACGATTTACACTTCCAAAGTCCTGTACTGCCCAGGCACTTGAATGCGTTGTACTTCTATGGCCAGTTTAAATCCCCACAGCTTATCTTTAAATTTCGATAAGCGATCGATAATCAATATCATGGGCTGTCTATACCAGGTGTCGGGCACCGAGTGACCCATTTGATAATTTAAAGTGACCTACATCAGCATTAATACACAGGTGCTTTAAAGCTTTTTTGGAGGAAATTGAATCGAAATATGGAGATTTGTTGTTACATTCTGAAATACGATGGTTAAGTCAAGGCAAAGTTCTTAATAGATTTGTAGAGTGTTTTGATGATATATAAATATTTCTTCACGAAATCGGTGAAAATGATTTCGAACTCAATGGTTTTTAAGACTTTTTTCTTAACAGACATAATGAACCATTATAATGATTTCAATGTACGACTCTAAGGAAATAACCACACAATTTTGAAAATGTATGAGGAATGGAAGAGTTTTACTTCAAAATTGATATTATTTGAAACTGACATAAAAACTAAAAAAATTCATTTCTTTTCCTTGTTAAAAAGGGAACATGAAAAAGAAAATATCGATGAAAGCAATGTAAATATGTTCGAAAGTTGGATTTTCGTCATTAAAAGTGAATATGAAAGTCGGTTTCAAAGTTTTAAGAAGTATGGAGAAATGTTTACATTTATAATAAAGCCCGAGGAAATAGAAGAAAATGTTTTAAATTTCCAGTATTTTCAATATCCAAAAATTGACATTTTTAGTTTAGAAATGATTGATTTTAAAAGTTCAACGTTATGGACGGATAAATTCAAGAAATTACGGAAAGATTTGGAAAAAACAGAAGATAATCATCTTCTCATGATATCAATATGTTGGGCATCACTTCCTACGAAGTTTTCATCTTTGAAAAAAATTGGCTTTGCCATTTTGTCCACATTCGGTTCAACTTATAAATGTGAGCAAATATTTTCCCAAATAAAATTTATATTAACACTAGAACTACCGATGTTAAATATATACCTAGTTTTACCGCACTCGTCAAATTGACGTATTTTTGATCATGGCTTTCATTTTAACTTTTCACTTAGTTTATGTAAATAAAAGAATATAATTTAACAAAAACAAAACTTAATATAATAATTCATTAATTATTAATACAAAAAAAAACAAACAAAAACACTTTCTATTTGCATTTATATTATAGCACATTTGATATGAATGGAATAACTATGAATCACATATTTTACAAATACATGTTATCTGTGATGAACACTTGCCACAAACATATTTGTCAGTTCGTAAGCGAACACTCCTCTCGATTTTTTTGTCGAAACGAATGAATCTCATAATTTCCGAAAATCTGTTTCTACTCATAGTTTCGGCAAAGAAAGAAGGTCCCCATTTTTTGGACCACAAATACGATAACTTCATGTTTTTTGCTTCGTAGGCTCCTCGAGCATACAAAATGGCTATAAAAGCATATAATTCGTTTATAGTAATTTTCCAGTCGTTCTGTAAAATGTTTCTGGCCTGTAGTTCAGTGCAAGCTTTTATGTGGCTCATAATTCTATTATCAATTATAAGCCGAAATACACTACTAACATTACCGAGCATAATGTTTTGCTTCGCATAACCAGTTGGGCCCGAAGTATCCTTGAATATAGTATGTAATGGCAATCTACCAACACAACCGTTCCCTAATTCTTCCCATTCAGTACCGTCGACAGCAATGTCTTTTTGCTGTCTTGGTTCGGTTTCTGTTTGGCTATCCGATTCAGTATCTGAACATATTCGCAATCGCTTACTGCGTTTGTGGCTATTTTGGGGAATTTCATCTTCATTCCTTGAATCTTCACTTTCATATTGATCTTCTTCACTTTGTTCAATATCTCGTACTTCAATTTCATCCTCAGCTTCTTCAGAGTCTGAAAAATCAGTTTTATTTTCCACGCAAGATATGTCTAAATCATTATTACTTGAATTAGTATCCGAACTGTCTTCATTTATACCAGTGAGTTCTTTGAATTCTTCGAATAATTTTTTGCTTCCTGTAAATCGTTTCATTGTTGCCTAGGATTTACAAGAAATAAATTTGATTTTTTAATAAAAATATGTTCATACTTTTTTCCCAGATTGGACTTTTCACAGATTACACTTTGCACCAAGAACTTTATCACATTAGAAGTACAACTGATAATGATTGCAACCTATTTTTCATATGAAAAATGTACCTAAAATTTTTCCAGGAAATGTCTGAAAGCGATATATGTGTATGCAAGGATGGACATCAATACTTATTTACATTCACTTGAATATAAATTATTATAAATTTTGAGATTGCTAATGTCGTCAATTTGACGTGTCTTGGTATAAATAGGTATAGGTCATACTAATTATGGAAATTAAAGTAGCTAAGTGGAAATTGAATAGGAATATTTAATTGTTCTTATATTTCATTAAAAGTCGTCATAAAATTCTAGAACAATACATAAATCATATCAAAATTTTTAAGCACGAAATTTGAAAATCGTCAAAATGACGCTCTTGGTAGTTCTAGTGTTAAGCAAGAACAGGAACAGGTTAATTACCGAAAATTCAGATGCTTGTATTCATCTTAAAACGACTAACTATAAACCAGACTTGACTAAATTGACGTCACAAGTTCAACATCAGGGGAGCTATTGATATCGAAGAGAACGTTTATAAATAAAGTTCATTCAACTATGTTTGTAATTATTTTATTAATGAAATATATATTGTTATTTACTAGAAGACTGTTTTATACGAAAATATCTCTGACCCAAACGTCTCTTTAATACTCACATTTTAATTGATTTTGACCTGTGGCCAAAAAAGGTTGCCGACCCCTTGTCTATACTATTATACGTTCATTGTATTGTTATCCCAATTCTGAGTATATGAACTTTTGATCTGCAGTATTTAACAGTGTTATTGACCATTCCGTGACTCAGAAATCTAAGAAAAATCATCTTGGAGTTGATTACCAGAGTATAGTCAAATTGCTTGGAGTACAAAGGGTTAATATTATCCTTTACTATCTTTCAGTGCCATTCGGGTTGAATTTTGAAAATGTCTATGTTCTAATAACAATTGAAATCTACTTTATTGAATATTTCTTTTAATAAATTGATATTAAATCTGTGTATGTTGTTTGAAAATCGAATTTTATAAAGATATTTCAATAAAATTCTATCTCGTAAGTGCCGAATTTCATAAAATGTAACAAGGTAATATTAAACACTTGCATATTCGTGTTACGTTGTCATATTCAGTACTCGACACAGATGTATACACGGCTTAATATTAAACAATTTTACGATAATTTTATGCAAACTGCAGACAATAATATATATGAAACATGTAGCGTAACAAGATTGGGTGGATAGTATCCAATTCTATGGTAATTAAGTAGTCGGGAACAAGAGGACATGAGGTATTTTCACAGACGCTCTGATTCTCAGGTAAAATGTATATGTAATTATGTATAAGAATATGCTACGAGATATACAATTATAGTTAGTATTTTTGAATAAAAATGTGAAATAGAAAATTTTTAAAATTATTTTATAAATTTATTTCATTTATTTTTTCATCAAAAAATGTATTTTTTTTAAAAAAAATATTTTTTATCAAACATTCTTTTTTGAACTGAGGTATGAATTATAAATATTGTTGATACTTTTTTATTATCAAAAATATTAAGGGGGTATTCTAGTCTAGACACACGAATTTTAGGTGTTTTTTCGGGCGCAAAAAAAACAACAAATATTTTTACTATCCATTTTTTAATCAGTTATTTATTGACATTTTAAGAGTATAAAAAAGTATTATTAAAATCAAAAAATTCAAAATTGAAATAGGTACAGGCTGGCAAAGTGGGGTCTCGAAAAAAAAGGTGTCTCCTGGTTGACGTGGTTCCAACCCTTCCGGTCATTTGAAACAAATTTTTTTTGAAATTATTGAAAAATAAGGTTGTAGTAGTATCCCTGCCTAGGGAAATTAAAAAAAAATTTTTTTCGCAAAATGGCGACAGTGTGAAAAAACAGTTATTATTTGCCCTATTTTTTTCAACTTTCGGAATTTTTTAAAAATAGTAAAAAAACAAAATTTGCAAAAAATCCTAAGCAAGGGAAATCACTGTTATATTGAGAAGCTCTGTAACAAATTTCAAGTCAATCGGTCCACTAGAACTTGAGATATCATGTCAACCGTGTCGAAAAAAGTAGTTTCGAGAAAAACGCGTTTAAAGTTGATTCGTTCCGGCCAGACCGGATTGATTGGCGCGTCATAAAAATAGCTATAACTCTGAAAATAATTCGAATTTAGAAAAATCCTCTTAAGGACATATTTTTAAAAGTCTAAACTTTGAAAATATGCAAAAAAAAATAAATCGTTTTTTTCGAAATTCTAGACTAGAATTCCTCCTTAATAGACTTTTGTTAATAATAGAATATTTTAATAATTTCATTTTTTGGTTAAAATATTTAAAATAATATTAAAGTAATCTTTATTAGGTCTTTATATTGTTTATATATAGAGTGGACCAAATGAAACTAAAGGATTTAGACATACGTTTATTTCCTTATTATCATTTATTTTTCTTTACTATCCTTCAATCTCATTTAAGCGACCCAATATATATATATATATATATATATATATATATATATATATATATATATATATATATATATATATATACAGTGAGTCAAAATGAAACTCATATAGTATTATGTTCAATAAATTTTTGTGTATAAATTTTTAAATAAAAAAATCCCTTTTATATTTGACTTAAATTGTTAAATAAGAAAATTTTTATCATATAAAAATAAATAAATCATAAAATAATACTTAAAGACTAAAAAAAGTAAGAATTCTGAAAAATCATTCAAAAATACATCAAAATGAAATTCATACAATTAACAAATTATTTATTAAATTAAAATTTACAATGGATTGAATTATTTTAGTACTTAGTAGAGTACTCTTTATTAATTTTTATAGCCTTTAAGCGATTCAGGATGGATTTAATTAATTTTTCACAATAAGTTAAATCAATTTTTCCCCATTCTTCTAATAACGCTTTTTTAAATCATTGTTATTATTAATAGTATGTGTTCTAATGGAAACTTCTAAGTGATTCCATAGATTTTCAATCACATTTATATCAGGTGATTATGGTGGTGTTTCCAGTACTTTGGGGTAGATATATAACAACCAACTATGTGTTTTATAAGCTTTATACTTGGGGTCTTTGTCCTGATAAAAATTAAATGTTTGTAAAATCACAAGTTTTTGAGCACTGGCTTTGAAATTTTTTCTTAATAGATCAATATAAACATTTTGATTCATAATGACATCTATAAAATTAAATTTCCAACCCCTCTCGTAGACATACACCCCCATACAATAACATGACCGCTCTCATGTTTGACTGTAGGATGTAAGTGTTTTAAAGACATTTCTGTATTTGGTTTCTACCATACATTAATTCTCCCATTGGATCCAAATAAATTATATTTGCTTTCGTCCGTAAACAAAACATCTTTTCAATAATCAAAACTCTTATTAACATGTTCCTGAACGAAGCTTAACCTTTTGTTGCGATTAACTAGATTTATGAAAGGTTTCTTCCTGGAAATACGAGCATGAAACCCATTTTTATTTAGTATATTGTAAATTGTTTGTGGGCTTGCTTTTTTATTTAGATACTTTTTAACTTCTAAAGTGGGCGCGCTAATTTTCGAATTTTCTTTAATTTTTCGTAGAATCTAATGCTCGTCATGGTCATTAAAAATCTTACGGAGACTCTTTCTGACTTTATTGTCAACATTTTGGCCATTTTTAAATCTTTTTATTACAGATTGCATTGTAGCGTGGTTTTTATTAACTATTTTCCCAATTTCCCGTAGAGTTTTTCCATTTTTGTAATGAAAAATCATTAGCATTCGCTCGTCTGTCGATGATTGTTCCCTTTGTTCACTCAAAGTGAAAATCCAACTTATATTTTTTACAAAATGTCTACAAACGACTTAACAACAGGTTTTTTTAGGAACCAAAGTGACCAAACACATATTTGAAGAGTATATTTTCTTAACACAGCAATTTTCAAGCGAGAATAATTCGTTGTATAAGTTTCATTTTGATGTATGTTTTGTTCATTTTTCATAAATGGTTACTTTTTCTAGAGTAAAAGTATTGATTTACGAATGAAATTTTCAAATATAATAAAAATAACCCTAATAAAGACCTTAACCAAGAGAAATAAAGAAAATTGTTATTATATTAAAATATTAGGTTGGCAAATATCTCCCTTCCGCCTTCTGGTCTTTTGAATTTCGCGGCTATGTACAAAAAAAAAAGGAAGGGAGATACTTGCCAACCTAATATATGTGTAAAATTATTGGAAACATAACTCTGTATAAGTTTCACTTTGACTCACTCATTGTATATATATATATATATATATATATATATATATATATATATATATATATATATATATATATGAAAGTTAGGTTATATGCAGTGTTTTTTAAAGATTTGTTCAGTATCATAAAACAGATACATTTCATAATAAAACTAAATGTACTAAATTATAATATCTTATATCACATAAATTAACATAAAAAAATATAAGTGAGTTTATAAAGGAAAACTTATATTACTTGACAAACGAAGCTGACGTTCGAAGTAGTTGAAATTATTCCATTGGGAAATTCTCGTAAGAGTCTATGCTAGATTTTCTCTAGATGAACTTAACTACTATTATACTTTGTCTTACAGATTCGTTGATATTCACATTTATATACGATAATGGACACTAATTCCTTCTGGTTTATAATCATTTTATTTATGAGATGTGTTAAAAACGAATTATTATAGTTGAATCGACGTACATTCAAGATTTGAACTTTAGTGAAAGCAGTTAAGAACGAAATATGTAAGTAGTTAGACATTAAATGATTTCATTTACTCATTCAATAACGAATATATCAACGTTTGTTGAAATTGGATTTAAAAGGGAATATTATTCGAGTTTTAATGGTAAAATATTAACCTATAAAAAAATTATAGTTGATACGACAAAAATACATATTTTCTTATATTCGATTTGATTGAAACATTGATATATTTTTCATTTTTCTCGACAGATGATCTTGTTGTATTCATAAAATATTTACAACTTTTTTATGGATCTTGAAATAAATACAAAATTTGATTGACTAACGTTATTTGAAATAGAATTTATTTAAGAATATTATTAATTATTAATAAATTTAATAATTTGATAAATACTAAAGATATAAACAGTACAATACACCTGGGTCTGTTTTAATGCGGTAGATACGTTCCGCAGAAAACCGCATTAAAAAAATCGCACAAAAAAAGACTTGACTTATATTGAAAAATTAGGGATACGTTCCGTAATTTTTGAAAACCACATAAAACCAAAACTACAAAGTGAAATTACTCTAAAATTCGCATAAAAAATCAGGAAATAAAGAATGCTTAAAAAAAATTTCAAATGTCTACAGAAAATTGATACAAAACAAAGCTTTTTTACTTTATTTTTTAATTAACTATTTAATTTTATCCAAAGCAATATATATATATATGTGTAATTTATTTTCGAATTTTTCATACATATTTTAATCATCATCGCAATAATATCTGCACTGTTTAGAATAAAAAAAGAAAATAAAAAAGAAACTAAATAGCTACACTGTTTTCAAGACATGTAGGCCAAGCCTTTTTCCATCAGGCATTTAAAGTGTGTGGTTTTATTTGAGTAATAGCAAAAACAACATGATTTATAAATTCAAAAATAGAAATTTTTTTTCAAGCGTCAGTTGCTGTTATTGACCCATTTTCTAGTTTATCCAATATAAATTGAAAAATGCTTTTAACGTAATATTGTTAAAAGTTACAATTATGCCTTGATATAATAGTTAAATAATTCTTGTTGTATTGGGTGGAAAAAAACATCATGTTTACATTTGGATGTTTTAAACGTGGATGACCTGGTGCGTTGTTAACAAAAAATTTGGCAGCTTCTTCATCTGCCGATGCAATCACGCCCGTAATCTTCACCTTATGCAGTGCATTCCTTTTTAAAAAACTCGGTTAACCACCCTTTGCTAGCCAAAAATTCCTTATGAGTTTGAAAAGCGGAAGTAAATGACTCTGATTTTTTTCATTTGTTCATAAAATTGAAGAGCTTTTCGTTGAATTAAACAACCGCGTAAAGAAATTTTAAAAAAAATCGTATAAAAAAATATTAAGAAGAAATATGAACCGACTGCGTAGCACAGTGGTTTGCATCACTGCGGGAGATTGCGTTCGAGTCCCTCATGTTTTCGAGGGTTGAGCATGAAGGCTGATAACCTCATCTTGTAAAAAAATAGTTGTCCATTCGGGAGTAAAACACCGAATAAGCGGAAAACGTCGTAAAAACCGCATATATATATATATATATATATATATATATATATATACAT
The DNA here is from genome assembly GCA_029203775.1 of Neoneuromus ignobilis. Taxonomy (NCBI): domain Eukaryota; kingdom Metazoa; phylum Arthropoda; class Insecta; order Megaloptera; family Corydalidae; genus Neoneuromus; species Neoneuromus ignobilis. Next base: position 10,887,304 of record CP092097.1, read on the forward strand.
ACACGAGGGTAGTCCCATAAGTACCCAACCTGACCTAGAGATGGCGGTAGTTGTTTGAAAAATATCACTGTATTAGAAAGTACACAATCTATAAAGCATATGTTTCATGTTTGAGGACGCCAGGTTGTTTAGTATTTGTTTGGCAGCCATCAATAGTGAACGTTTTCAGTGAATTTGTGAAAATGGAGAAAATTGGTCATCGTTACGTGATACAATACTTTTATTTAAAAGGCCTCAGCCCAACCAATATAAAAGCTGAACTGGATTCTACTCTGGGTGAGTCTGCTCCTTCGTTTACAACAGTGAAATATTGGGTAGCAGAGTTTAAACGAGGCCGTACGAGCTGCCAAGACGAGCATCGCAGTGATCGACCAAATGAGTTGACGACTCCAGAAATGGTGAAGAAAATCCACAAAGTGGTACTGGATGATCGTCGACTGAAAGTGTGCGAGCTTGCAGACATAGTAGGCATTTCAAAAAGTGCGGTATATCGCATATTATCTGAAAATTTGGACATTAGAAAGCTGTGTGCAAGATGGGTGCCGCGTTTACTCACACTCGAGCAAAAACAGTGTCTTGAAGATGTTTCAATTGAATGTTTAGCGAAGTTTCACAGCAACAAAGCAGAATTTTTGCGCCGTTTCATAACCATGGATGAAACATGGGTCCATCACTTCACATCCGAGACAAAAGAACAATCAAAACAATGGACTGAAAAAGGAGAACCGGCTCCAAAGAAGGCGAAGACCGTTTCATCTGCAGGTAAGGTCATGGCGTCGGTTTTTTGGGATGCGTGTGGGATAATTTTCATTGACTATCTTGAAAAAGGAAAAACTATCAACGGCGGTATTATGTGAACTGATTGTAACGTTCGAGCGAAGAAATCAAGCAAAAACGGCCGCATTTGGCTAAGAAGAAAGTGTTGTTTCATCAAGACAATGCACCAGCTCACAAATCCGTTATTGCAATGGCCAAAATTAATGAATTAAAGTTTGAATTGCTACCTCATGCACCCTCTTCGCCAGATTTAGCCCCCTCGGATTATTTTCTGTTTCCCAAACTTGAAAAAATGACTCAGTGGTCAAAGATTTCCCAACGATGAAGAAGTGATGTCGGCAGTTAATGAGTATTTTGACGAGCAAGACAGTTCTTATTATAAAAAGGGTATCGAACTTATTGAACATCGCTAGGAAAAGTGTATAAAGCTGAAAGAAGATTATGTTGAAAAATAAATATTTTTTTTCTCAAAATTTTTGTTTTCTTTGTTGGGTCGGGTACTTCTGGGACCACCCTCGTATATATAAGAAGAAATATGAATGCACAACTTCAAAATCAGATTAAAATAATCCGCACAAAAACAGACCCAACTGTATATAAACAGCTTAAAGATTATTTATAACTATTGATGGTTTTGTTCTTATATTGATCAAATTCATTATTTATATATATATATATATATATATATATATATATATATATATATATATATATATAGTAAGTATGTAAATAGAATATTGATAGGATAAACAAAAGATGAGATTGTCAATAGTTAGATGAATAGAATGTCTTGTACTTAATACTATTATGTAATCGAATTTTATAATCGTATTAATTTTCCAAGAACAGCATGTTACGAACGTTCAAATACATTAATTAATGCAGTAAATTATTCTAAAGTAACAACAAACAAGTTTTAATACATAAATATTTAATGTAATCTTAAATAGCTTTATAACAGTTTTCTCTTGATTTTATAAAACGTGTTTTGAATAACTTACGTCTATTCAATTTTTCCTTAAGTTATTATAATATAAAATGCATTACCGTCCATTTATTTATACACATACATAAAGCTTATACGATAATAAATTTTAGTATTGAACAATAAATAAATAATAGAAACGTTTGTTTGGCATCTTAATAAAAAAACGATTGTTATACTTTGATTTTTTACGAATTTCGTACGGAACACATGTCAGCTAGTGAAGTACAAATAATAAATTGTATCCAGTCGTAAACATACAACTCCATTTCGTTTATAGACTCATGAATTGTATGTGAGTACAAATATATATATATATGTTTTACTGAAATAAGTTTAGTTTGATTTATGTTTCAGTTTTCTATATTTGAATTTATTTAATTTTCTCGCCTTTACTCAAATAGTATACATTTTGTTATATTATTTATATATAAACAGTAGAAATGTCTATAGTTATATTTAAAGAATTGAAAAAACATTTAGTTGAAGAACATTTCAATTTTATTGATACATTTTTTTGAGATTTCTAAAAATGACATTTCTTAAAAATATATTATTAGAATATAAAAACAATTCATGAAACATAACTAACTTTGATTTTAAATCATATTTTTTTAGTTCAACAATAATAATATTCTTACTAAGGATATTTTTTTAATAAAGTTATAATAAATTCTAAATTAAGTTTTAAACAATTCTTTATGTAATACGTTTTAAGTTAATTGTTGATGTAAAACGTTACAATCGTTCGTCTTTCTTCCTCATTCTCTCTAAATATACGCAATGGGATTAAGGCCAGAGGATTGTGGTGAAGTATGCAAAGAACATAGTGTAATGTAGGCAATTCATTGAAGAAATATATAGGTTGTATATTTTGAATTATTGTTGTCATCTAAGTCTGCGTTTTTTATAAATAGTTTTAGAAAAGGAAAAAAGAAAACACGTAACATTTTTAACCAATTATATATTCTCCTTCATTTTCTATAACCTTTTTCCATCTGTCAATTAATTTTTAATACCCATTTCGAAAAACATTGGATTTTTAGAACTAATAATTTCTTCAATATCACTTTTATGTCTTCTTTCGTTTGGTAAATTTTTTCTCAATCTCTGTCCAGAGATTACAGTGGATGAGGTAGAAGTTCCCAAGTAAATTTATTTATTTTTTTAATTGTCTTCTTTGAAACGTGAAAGTGAGAATTATCTTGGTGTAAAATTACCATTTTTCGATTTAAAAGCGCCGGTTTTTTAATGACCAAAACCTCTTTTTAACGATTTAACTATGCATCATACACGTCTGTCGAGATCAAAAAAATTAATTATGCCCTCATTTACCACAAGTTGATATCTTTTCCATTTTTTTTAAGTGTTTATGAACAACTCCAGGAAGCATTTCGAGTCTTTATGATATCTCCCGTACCGTTAACCTTGGATCTGCTTCGATGACAGCCTTAATCTCTTCACTATCAATCACTTTTGGTCTACTTGACTTTGGTAAACCTTTAAGGGGTTATACGCAGTTGCGAGGCGCAAAAACGACGTTTTTTTAGGAATTTTTTTTAGAAACAGTATTTATTTTGCAATTACAAATTATGGTTATTTGAATAGATCCTACTTTCAAGAATAAAATAACATGTCGATCATAAAAAAATATTGAAGTGCACCGCTCCTGCAGACGATGTCCCGAACGACCTCCAAAAAAAGGCGCTTGGCGGTGATCTCCATATCGGCGGTTTGGATTATTTGAAATCAAAAAATATGGTCAATTCTTTTAAAGGATAGATTAATGCAGGTATTGAACGAAGGAATAATAAAAATTTTCATTTTTGACAAAATGGCGTCTACTTGAAAAACATTTTTCGTTTTTTACTAAAATTTTCGCTCCAAATTGTTTAAAAAAAATAGTAATAATTTTTGTAAACCTTATTCCTTCGTTCAATACCTGAGGAATATATTTGAGAAGATTGTGTGAAAATTTGAGACCGATCGGTTCAGCCATTTCTGAGATATCGAGATCACCGACTATGAAAACACCGTTTTGAGATAAACGCGTTTGAAGTTTCGGAAGTAGTTTACACATAGTTAAAAATTACTTACAAATTCAGGTGTATGTCCGAAAATATTTCTCGGATTTACTTCAAATTTTCAGAGAATATACTCAAATATATGTGCATTCCGAAAATGCAAAAAGAAAAAAATCGATTTTTTGAAATTTCTAACTGCGTATAACCCCTTAATGTCTAAATTCCCGGAAGGAAATTTTTTGAACCACATTTAACACTTTCTAATTTTTAATGCATCCGTCCTCATTGCTTTACAGATGTTTTCGATTGTCATTGTTGCATTATGTCTAAGTTGGAACTCATAAAGCAAAATGTAGTGTAACTGAGTTTCTTTTATCTCAAGCACTGTTGGTGAACAATGAAAGAATATTGAAAATATCTCTAATTTACAAAGGATTATGAATTTTAATTGATATTTAAAAAACCTAAAGACTTACGTGACAACTTAATATTCACATTCCTGGAACAATAATAAATTATTTTGAAATGTTCGAGGAAATTTTTCAAAGGTTCTTCTATCTTTTTTCTCAGTACTAACTTTTTATATCTGGCACTTTTAAAAGTTCATCAAGTATATCTACTGAAAAATATTACATCTTTGATAATATTTCAATTTATAATTATAAAATATTTCTTTTTAAATCATCTGTATTGAAATATTTTTAATATCCTGTTTTCTTAGTAAAATCGTTCTAATACCAACTGCATATTTGATTTTAATTTACGTGCATCTTCCTAATTTCCCATATTAACTTCCTGTATTTTCTCATATAGAAGTCAATTTCCTCTTAGAAATGTTATTACACTAGTCTTTAAAATTACATTGATTTACAGATATTTTCGATTGCCATTGTTGCATTATGTCCAAGTTGGAACTCATAAAGCATAATGTAGTGTAACTGAGTTTCTTTTATCTCAAGCACTGTTGGTGAACAATGAAAGAATATTGAAAATATCTCTAATTTACAAAGGATTATGAATTTTAATTGATATTTAAAAAACGTAAAGACTTACGTGACAACTTAATATTCACATTCCTGGAACAATAATAAATTATTTTCAAATGTTCGAGGAAATTTTTGATATATTTTTCAAATGTTCTTTAATCTTTTTTCTCAGTACTAACTTTTTATATCTGACACTTTTAAAAGTTCATCACGTATATCTATTAAAAGATATTACATCTTTGATAATATTTCAATTTATAATTTTAATCTTTAATTATAAAATATTTCTTTTCAAATCATCCGTATTGAAATATTTTTAATATCCTGTTTTCTTAATAACACCGTTCTAATACCAACTGCATATTTCATTTTAATTTACTTGTATCTTCCTAAGTTCGCATAGTGACTTCCTTTATTTTCTCATAAAGAAGGTAATTTTTTCTTAGGAATGTTATTTCACTATTCTTTAAAATTACATTTTACTTGCACAAATATTCAAAAAAATTACTTGATAATTTAATATAAGATAAATTATAAATTCCTCAAAAATAATAATAATCATATTGCATTTTAAATTATCCACGAGATACAATAAATATATATAACTGAATTGAAATATTTTCTATCATACGAATAAATATTTGTATTTACTTCACACAAATATGTGAGGTATTTTTAATCTCAAGTGTATTTTTTTTGTGATATTATTGAAACTAACAATTTTATTTATCATTATATACATTCTTTATATATATATATATATATATATATATATATAGTTGCATAATTTTTATTCACCTTTTTCTATTCAATGTAATTAAAATTGTATGTCAACCTAATGAACTATTAATTAATAACGTTTCAAATTACGATAAGTTAATTCAGTAAGTTGAGTATTTATGTCTTGTGCAGTTTAATTTTAAATTATCTTCAATAATTATAACATGTATGATAATTATAGAAGTTATGTTTATTTCAAAATACTTTACTTGAATGAATATCAGGTATATATATATATATATATATATATATATATATATATATATATATAAACTTCAACCCATACTATAAAGTTTCCTTTGATGAAATTAATCAATTAATAATTATTTTCTATAGACAATAAATACATTTAAGATATTTTAATAGAGTTTGATTATTTTGTATAAGTGTATTTTGTTATAATGTTAAATAATTATTTTGTTTATAAATATTTTTATCATATATATATATATATATATATATATATATATATATATATATATATATATACACACACATATATATATATATATATATATATATATATATATATTAGGTTGGCAAATATCTCCCTTCCGCCTTCTGGTCTTTTGAATTTCGCAGCTATGTACAAAAAAAAAAAGCGGAAGGGAGATACTTGCCAACCTAATATATATATATATACACGAGGTCGTTTGATAAGTCCGTGTAAATTCCGAAAGATGGCACCACTGGTGCATATCGAGGTTATTTTTAATTAGTAGCACCTCTTGGAAGAACACACATCAAGTTGCAGCCATATCGGTCTATTCCTTTGTGTTTGACAATCGTTGGAATCAAGGAAATCGAGTGATTGTCAAATAATGGACGAAAAAGAATTTCGCGTGTTGATTAAACACTACTTCATTAAAGGCAAAACGCCTCAGGAGACTAAACAGAAGCTTGATAAACATTATGGTGACTCTGCACCTTCGATTAGTGCGGTTTATAAGTGGTTTCAAAATTTTCGGAGTGGCCATATGAGCACAAGAGACGCTGAACGTTCTGGACGCCCTGTTGAGGTCACCACTCCAGAAATCATTGATAAAATCCATGATATGGTGATGGATGACAGAAGAGTGAAAGTGCGTGAGATTACTAGTGCTGTAGGCATCTCGTGTGAACGGGTACATAATATTTTGCACCAACATTTGGACATGAAAAAGCTATCCGTCAGGTGGGTGCCGCGATTGCTCACGATCGACCAAAAACAAGGTCGTGTGAAGTGTTGCAAGAACGGTTTGCAGCTGTTTCAGCGAAATCCGCAGGACTTTAAGCGTCGTTTCATCACTGTAGATGAAACATGGATACATCACTACACTCCTGAGACCAAAGAGCAGTCTAAACAATGGGTTATCAAGGGGGAATCTGCTCCGAAAAAGGCGAAGACAATTCCTTCGGCCGGGAAGGTTATGGCGACTGTCTTTTGGGATTCGCAAGGAATAATCTTTATCGACTATTTGGAAAATGGTAAAACCATTACAGGTGCATATTATTCATTGTTATTTGATCGTTTGAAAACCGAGTTGCAAGAAAAACGTCCCCGATTAGCCCACAAAAAATCCTCTTTTATCACGACAATGCACCAGCTCACACCTCAGCAGTTGTGGCCGCAAAACTAATGGAAATAGGGTTCCAAATCGTTTCACATTCCCCCTATTCTCCAGACTTGGCTCCATCGGACTATTATTTGTTCCCTAATATGAAGAAATGGCTCGCGGGAAAAAGATTTTATTCGAACGAGGAGGTGATTGCAGGAACGAATGACTATTTTACAGACTTGGACAAATCCTATTATTCGGAAGGGATCAACAAACTAGAGCAGCGTTGGATGAAGTGTATAAGCCTAAAAGGAGACTATGTTGAAAAATAAAAACGATTTATTCAAAAAAATGAAGCAGTTTTTATTTTTACACGGACTTATCAAACAACCCTCGTATATATATATATATATATATATATATATATATATATATATATATATATATATATATATATGTATATATAGGTTACCTAATTGAAACTGAAAAATATAAAATATATTTCCTTGCTTATTCTCATTTATTATTCTTCAATGTAATTTGGGTCATCTATCTATCTGTCTAAATATATATCTATATATATTAGGTTGGCAAATATCTCCCTTCCGCCTTCTGGTCTTTTGAATTTCGCAGCTATGTACAAAAAAAAAAAAAGCGGAAGGGAGATACTTGCCAACCTAATATATATATATATATATATATATATATATATATATATATTTAAATATAATAAATTTATACTTATTGAACACATTGAAAGTTCAAAATCGTTAAGTGTTATATGAATTTTATTTACTTATAAATTACACTTTTTGTTCGAAAACTTTCTCTACTAAAATAACCTCACTATATTCTCAGAGAATGTTTATTAATTTGTTTCAAAAAAGTTTTCTAATTTTCGAAAGAACAACATCATTACTTAATATATTCAAAGTATTAGTGGTTTGAAAAAAAATTATGAAAATAAATATTTTTTCTAAACTTTTTTTATATAATATAAATAAGTAATTTGTGTGTTTTTTTTTAAAAAAAACGATATCATAACAACCTTACAAATTTTAATTAAATCTAAATTTCATCTTTGTAAATTATTATTGAATATAGGTTAGCATTAAATTATGAAATCGTTATTAACATTTTATCCGTCAATATTATCATGGGACAACTTCTACTTTGGTTCGTTAGAAAGGTAACTTGTTTGCAGTTGAGTAAGTAACGTTATTTGCATGTGTTCAAAAGCTCAATCTCAATTAAACTCAAAAGTTATTTTGATCAAGTAACTAGATGTGATAATGTGATAGAATTGAACTTCGGATTATTTGATATGTAGTGATATAAACGTTTAATTTATCTAATGGGATTTCAACGCGTAACGAGATTTGTTTTAAATAATAGATTGCTTTTAAATATAAATAGAGTTGTGTATTGACACTATTGCTATTTAATATATTACAATCTTCACTCTTTGTACAACGAATCTAATTATTTTTTAATTACATTTATAATTATTAAGAAAATATATTATAATATTTCTCAAGATGTTTTTACTGAATAAAGATTAATAGCTTTTGATATTAAAAAGGTATTGAGATACTAAAAGATAGTAAATAATCCACACAACAATAATTATTTATAATTAAGAAAACACATAAAGTACGATTATAAACGAAACTGTTGAACTATTATTTTAGACGATCTTTTAGTAAAGCATCAACCATTGTACCTTTTTTCTTTTGTATAGGCAACTCTGGAGAAAATTTGATCTTTTAGCTCATTAGTTATTGTATTAACTCCATGTCACCGTCTGACGTGCTAACCTCCCACACGTGCAGCTTAACAAACTACACCAACGTGAGAACCATACATTGTAGAACACAGCTGAAAGATCAGTAGTAACATATGTTGCTTTGTTATCTCGTACGAAATTCAAGATTCTTATCAGTCTAGTGTGTCAATAAAATGAATATGCACTTATTTGAATTTGAAATAAAATACTCGTTTCATGTAATATTCTGACAGTTTATTTAGGAAATAATAAACATACTGTTTTACATCTAAAATGTATATTCTCGTTTCGATAAATGATATTCAGTAAAAACAAGTTTCATTAAATAAATTTAAATAGAATAATGTTAAAATAATACTTTCTTTATATTTAATTGTAATATTAATAATTATTTATCTTCAAACTGAAATTTGAAATCATCAAAATAAATATCGTCGTTTTAAGTTTAATAACACTATATAAATTATTTCACAATTAATTTAATCGATTCAAGTTAATTGTTGCAAAAATATTTATTTAAATTAATACTAAAGAGATAATTATTTTAAAAGAAAAAAATTTAAATTAAGAAAAAATTTATTGAGATATGTATACAGGGTAAAATAAACAAGTCTTTTTTTATTTGAAAACTCACTAGGGAAATCAATACAGTTTATAACGAGAAATCGGTTTCTCTGTACCACGACATTTATAAATCTGTGTGTAAATAAACTCGGTTTAAGACTTGTCGTTTATATTTATATATATATATATATATATATATATATAAAAGTGTGTGTGTGTATACACATCAGTAACAAAATTTATATAATAATAAAAAAATATAATTATTATTAAATGCTAATTAAATGTCATGTTTTTTTGTTAAGATGAATGTAAATCGATAAAATATATTTTATTATTTAAAATAATCGAATAAAGAATTAATGATTAATTTAAAAAAATATCATTTGAAAAAGTACTAAGTTTTGATTTCATTATTTATATAAAAAACAACAACGATTTCATTTTTATATATTAGGTTGTCACCTAATATATGAATAGTTTTAGAGAAATAAAACACGCAACATTGTTAATCAATTATTCATTTTCTAAAACCTTTCTCCATCTATCAATTAATTTTTTAATACTCATTTCGAAATATATTGGATTTTTAAAACCAATAAATTGTTCAATATAATTTTTATGTCTTCTTTCGTTCAGTAATTTGTTCCATTTAAAAAATATTTTAGAGATCTATATAGATGATAATCGTTTGGTGCTATGTCTGGAGAATATGGTGGGTGAGGTAGAAGTTCCCAAGTAAATTCATTAATTTTTAACGATTTTATTTTCAATAATATATATATATATATATATATATATATATATATATATATATATATATATATATATATATATACGAGTGTGGTCCCAGAAGTACCCGACCCAACAAAGAAAACACAAAAATTTTAGAAAAAAATATATTTATTTTTCAACATAATCTCCTTTCAGCTCTATACACTTTTCCCAGCGATGTTCAATAAGTTCGATACCCTTTTTATAATAACAACTGTCTTACTCCTCAAAATACCCATTAACTGCCGACATCACTTCTTCATCGTTGGGAAATCTTTGACCACTGAGCCATTTTTTCAAGTTTGGGAACAGAAAATAAATCGAGGGGGCTAAATCTGGCGAATAGGGTGCATGAGGTAGCAATTCAAACTTTAATTCATTAATTTTGGCCATTGGAATAACGGATTTGTGAGCTGGTGCATTGTCTTGATGAAACAACACTTTCTTCTTAGCCAAATGCGGTTCGTTTTTGCTTGATTTTTTCGCTCAAACGTTGCAATAAGTTCGCATAATACTCGCCGTTGATAGTTTTTCCTTTTTCAAGATAGTCAATGAAAATTATCCCACGCGCATCTCAAAAAACCGACGCCATGATCTTGCCTGCAGATGAAAAGGTCTTCGCCTTCTTTGGAGCAGTTCTCCCTTTTCAGTCCATTGTTTTGATTGTTCTTTTGTCTCGGGTGTGAAGTGATAGACCCATGTTTCATCCATGGTTATGAAACGACGTAAAAATTCTGCTTTGTTGCTGTGAAACTTCGCTAAACACTCAATTGAAACATCTTCATGACACTGTTTTTGCTCGAATGTGAGCAAACGCGGCACCCATCTTGCACACAGCTCTCTCATGTCCAAATTTTCAGATAATATGCGATGTATCGCACTTTTTGAAATGCCTACTATGTCTGCTAGCTCGCGCACTTTCAGTCGACGATTATCCAGTACCTCTTTGTGGATTTTCTTCACCATTTCTGGAGTCGTCACCTCATTTGGTCGACCACTGCGATGCTCGTCTTGGCAGCTCGTACGGCCTCGTTTAAACTCTGCTACTCGATATTTCACTGTTGTAAACGAAGGAGCAGACTCACCCAGAATAGAATCCAGTTCAGCTTTTATATTGGTTGGGCAGAGGCCTTTCAAATAAAAGTATTGTATCACGTAACGATGACCAATTTTCTCCATTTTCACAAATTCACTGAAAACGTTCACTATTGATGGCTGCCAAACAAATACTAAACAACGTGGTGTCCTCAAACTTGAAACATATGCTTTATAGATTGTGTACTTTCTAATACAGTGATATTTTTTAAACAACTACCGCCATCTCTAGGTCAGGCCGGGTACTTATGGGACTACTCTCGTATATATTAAAAGGAGATCCAAATGAAATAATAGATTATAATTAATAACTTATAATCTATTATTAAATTCCAACTCTCACCTCCAAGTGATGGATCCTGGAAACCTGAACATATTTTTAAATTGAAAATTAATTAAAAATAAGTTCAGGGCTAACGACAGTGGAATGATTGTTTGAAATACAATGAATGAATATCTTATAATATTTGAAAACATTCGACACGTTCATTTCTAAATATTATTTTTAATTAAAAAATAATATTACTATATAATATTGTAAGACATTAATAACGAATTGCTTTTTTAAAAATATTACCTCACTCAGTTTGAAATTTTACGTTCGTATAAAATACTGAATTTTTAACATTTCAAACAATCTCATTGAATAAAAAAAACTTTTTAAAAATATTATTCTACTTTATTCGGTTAGTTTTAAAATATTACATAGAGAGAATTTATTCTGAAATGATTTTTAGTCACAATTTTATATATGTTAGTTTCAGTTTTAGCATTTATTTCATACGAGATATGAATTTGTGTTTTTTAATTTTACACGTGTTTTTAAATTACAGAATTAAAATTGAATTCTGTAACTAAAATTATAAATCATTTCACTGTTATAATTATTTAATATATTAATTACTATTAAATTATTTATTTTAGTAATTACAAACATTGTCAAATTTTATACAACATAAACGTATTATTAATCAATAATCTCACAAAATAACTTCATTATAAATAAATCGACGAGTTTAAATTTGTTCGACCGTTTTCTAAATACGTATGTAAATTACCATTGTCTTTAACAGGATGTACTGTAATTCGTTTATCGATCTGCATGATAAATTACATTTCACAATTATTTTATAATTAAACGGAAATCGATTAGAAACTCAACAACATTTTTACTTTATTAGATTAACGAATGTATATATTAAATGGTATGTTATCACGAAAGTTTATCTAGTCATATTATAAATAGATCAAAGAAACATTTATTTCTCAGTTATTTAATATCTATAACTTTTTAAAGAAGTTCATATATAGTACTTATTTGTTTATAGAAATATTTCTGTTTTGATCAAACGAGATTAGAAAATATAAAATGTATAAGGACATAACTTTCAATCGATTTATTTAAAATGAAGTTGAATACTTAAGGGATTAATAACACACTTTCACATTTTCATCTCACTGGACATGTAGTAAATTTATTTGACTTTTTTTTTGATATTCATATCATAGAAATGTTACATATTTGTTAAATGTAATATTGACATTTTCTTTCAATATTTTTCAATATGATTCAACGAAAATATAAATGAATAATCAACAATGATTGATTAGAACAAATACAAAACATGCAAGAGAATATTGTAAAGACGACAATATAAAAATATTGTTTGAATTTCCGTCTTTTATACAACTTTTTACGACAATGTATTATGGATGCTACCTACGTAACAGATTTCAGATTATAGCTTCACTATAACACGTTCAGAATTTTAATATGTTACTAGAGATGGTCATTTTTTAGAGATTTTTTTACCAACACACACACACACACACACACACACACACACACACATATATATATATATATATATATATATATATATAATATTATATATATATATATAATATTATATTTGATTTTAAATATTAAATTTAAAACTATTTTTGAAAAAAATTGCAAGTTGATTATAAAATAGTAAATATTTTTTAAAATTAAAATTGATTATTTTTAAATAAAATTTAGTTAATAACGTACATCTCTTTAAGTCAATTAACTATTTATAAATTTATTAAAAAGCTTCAATACTTCAATTAATTAAAATATAATTTAACAAATTTTTTTTTTATAAATCCCTAATATGTTTAAATATCACATATCAATATATATATATATATATATATATATATATATATATATATATATATATATATATATATATATATATATTAGGGGGACCGGAAAGAATGTCGTTTCTGCGCATGTCGATATTCGTTAGTCATTTATCAGCTCATTGTGTACTTCAAAGTCGTGTCAAAGACATTTTAAGGTTAGAGTGACTTGTTTACTCGTAAATAATAAATTCTTATTTTTTTTTTTGTAATTTATGGTGAAATGGTCAGCCGAATACCAGAAGAGGTACATGTCCGGCATTGTATGCTTTTTGAGTTTCACAAGGGTAGTAACGCAACGGTTGCTACCAAAAACATTTGCGATGTTTATCCAAACGCATTAGACGTTCGTAAATGCCAAATGTGGTTTTCTAAGTTCAAATCCGGTAATTTCGATCTTTCCGACTCGTACCGATCAGGAAGACCAACAACTTTAGACAATGACATGTTAAGGACGGAAGTGGAAGCAAATCCGTGTCAGACAATCGAGGAACTGTCAAACACTCTTAACCAACCAAGAACATTTGCAGCAGATTGGTAAAGTAAGCAGAGCAGGTGTTTGGGTTTCGTATAATCTGTCCGAAGAAAACAAAGCTAAACCGATCCATCACATGCAACTTATTGCTTCAGCGGCACAATACAGAAGCGTTTTTTGATCGCTTGATCACTGGAGATGAAAAATGGATCCTCTATGATAATCCAAAACGCAAAAGGCAGTGGCTCTTTCCGAATGAATCCCCACGAAGTACAGCTAAACCAGGTTTACGCCCCAAAAAGGTGCTTTTGTGTGTTTGGTGGAGTATTCGCGGAGTCATTCATTTTAAAGTGCTGAAATCTGGACAAATTGTGAATACAGACCTTTACTGTGAACAATTGGATCGAGTAAATCAATCTTTAATTGAAAAGTGCACAGCGATTGTCAATAGAAAAGGAGTTATTCTGCAACACGATAATGCAAGGCCGCACTGCGCAAGATGAACCCTGGAAAAAATTAATGAATTGGGTTGGGAGGTATTGCCTCACTCACCATACTCGCCCGATATTGCACCATCGGATTTCCATTTATTCCAATCGCTATAATATTTTCTAAGTGGCAAAAAATTTGAAAATTCGGATGATGTTCAAAATACCATCTCCAGATATTTTGCTCAAAAACCAATTGATTACATTATTGATTAAAAATAAAAACTTGGTATAAATTTATCTGTTTGAATTTAATGTAAAAAAACGACATTACTTTCCGGTCCCTTAATATATAAGGTGGCTCATATGAGACTAGAGTATAATAAAAAATAATAAGCAAGTAAATGTATGTCTATTAATATCATATTTGTACTCAGTACTTAAAAAACACTTATGAACTAATTATTATTACTGGTAATCTTTCTAAAACTATAAATTTAATCTATATAATATACTTGATAATTTAACGACTTGCAAGTGTTCAAAGCTCATAAAATATATATTTGTTTAACGAAGTATTAAACGATGATGATAAGTATTGTATTTGATATTCATGGTCAATACTGATCACGTTCTATAACCAAATACAAACGTGATAAAAATTTTGAAAAAGCTATAAAACTCTTTCTACGAGTATAAAATTCTACCTTTTTGACCGTATCTATTGCGTGAGAATAATATATGTCTAGTATTCAGAAAATACAAAGTAAACTCCTGTTAGTGTAGGTTTTATATACATCAAATAATACATACATACACACACACACACACACACACACATATATATATATATATATATATATATATATATATATACATTTCTCTGTTCAAAAAAATAATTTACTTTTTCATTTGAAACTCACCTGAAAGTCGTAGTTCAAAAAACTTTTTTCTTAGGTTGGCACAACCTTCAGTGATATTCGCTCCTTATTTCAGTTTAATATGTCAAATAGTTTATAGGTTAGATTAATTTATTTACATCAACTTTTTGCCTTTTTCGATTTTTAAAATATCTAATATTGTTGAACAAAGAAGTTGTATTAAATTTGGTGTTAAGAATGAAATTAATGTTACTGAAAAATTTAAAATGGCGCAGAAAGTATTCAGTGATCAATTTTTATCGAGAAAAACTGTATTCCAGATGTTCAGAGAAGGTCATGAATTCGTAAAAGATCAACCTCGTTCTGATCGTTCATCAACATCAATAATCAAAAAAATTAGAAGTAATAGGAAATCGTGTTTGATGGTAAGAGAGCTTATTGAATATATTGACATATCAATAGGTTCAGTAGACGGAATTTTAAATGATGTTTTGGGCTTGAAACGTTTGTCAGAAAACAATTATATTCGTGATGTAAATATTCGTAAGTTTTTTTTGTCAAAAATTCAATAAATATTGCTCCATAAGCACCGTACTTTTCAGATATGTTACCATGCGACTTTTTCCTATTCAATTGATTAAAAAAACACTTCGAGGAACCTGATTTGATTCAGTTGAATCGATAAAACAAAAACTGAAGGAGGTGCTAATGGAAATTCCAAAAAGTGAATATGAAAAGTGTTTCCAAGATTAGATTAAACGTTGGCGTATATGTATCGCAACGGGAGAGAATTACTTTGAAGGAGACAAAAAAAATTTTATATGAATAAATAAATAGTATGTGTTTTATTCAAACAGTCACCTTACTTTTTGAACAGAGTATATATATATATATATATATATATATATATATATATATATATATATATATATATATATATATAATTTATAAAACAGAGATCTGAGAATTAAAAATAAAAATATTGTATATAAAAGTTTTAATTAAATACAATAAAGAGTAAGTGTGTAATATCCTCTTGACTTAGTAGAATATTCTAAATTTGTATTATTAGATTACAATGGAAATCCAGGTACTTTAGGAGACTTTCGAAATAAGATTAAAACTATATACGAGTCTGTTTTAATCGAAACGAGTAGGTTTATTTTTAGAAATATATGAAATGAAATGTGGATACTATGTTAATAATTTGTATATGAAATTTTGTATTTCGATAAATATTGTTATATGTATAAGGATTAATTGTTTACATATGAATAGTCTTTATCAACATATAAAATATGCAATGTTATGAATTGTAATTAATTGTAAACAACAATGATATATAAATATGAGTCACATAGATACATTTAATTAAAACTTACGAATGATTCTTTTCGAATAATGTACGTGACATATGTTCATAACAAAACTGAATTGAATATAAAAGACTTTACAAATAGCGTGTTACATTTTCTTGTATTTCTAAATTAATCTTTTAGAAATAGCTCATGCATATTCAAAATGTTTTATAAAATAGAATTGTTTCATTTTGATATTTCTCAACATACATATAAATTCTAAAAACCACAATTCTGTAATTTGAAAAAACCTCAACAGAATATATTTATATATATATATATATATATATATATATATATACGAGGTGTGATCAAAAAGTAAGGTGAATTTTGAAATTTAGCGGGCTACATCCGTTCGATCTTCGATTTTTTATTTGGTTATGTTGGTACACTCGTCTCGAATATATGTTCCAAATTTCAGTTATGTAGCATGTTTAGTTTGTTGGTGAGAGGCATAAAAGTTAGAAGTGTTTTGCAGGCTCCACGATTTTCCGCTGTCGAAAATCATGGATCAAAGAGTTTGCATTAAATTTTGTGTGAAAAATGGAATCAAGTGCTCCAAAACACTTGAAATGTTGAAAGTGGCATACGATGAGTCTACTTTAAGCCAAAAAAATGTTTACAAGTGGTATAAACTCTTCCAAGAAGGCCGAGAAGACACCAACGACGAACCTCGTTCTGGACGCCCCAGCACGTCAACAACTGATGAGAACGTTGAAGAAGTGAAGAAAATAGTGTTGGGGAATCGTCGAATTACCATTAGAGAAATTGCTGATGATATTGGCATCTCGTTTGGTTCGTGCCAATCAATTTTAACGGGTGTTTTAGACATGAGACGTGTGTCAGCGAAGTTTGTTCCGAAATTGCTCAATTTCGACCAAAAGAACCGTCGCATGAGCATCGCCCAAGAGCTATTGAATGACGTCAACGACGACCCAGATTTACTCGACAGGGTCATAACAGGTGACGAAACATGGGTATACGGTTATGACGTCGAAACTAAGACTCAATCGTCCCAGTGGAGGCATTCCGGATCACCGAGACCAAAAAAAGCACGCCAAGTTCGATCAAATGTGAAGGTTTTGCTTACAGTTTTCTTTGATTGCAGGGGCGTGGTGCATCATGAGTTCTTGCCACAGGGTAGAACAGTAAATAAGGAATATTACAATTTGCGCGAGGCAATCCGCCAGAAACGTCCGAATTTGTGGAAGAACAAAAATTGGCTTTTGCACCATGATAACGCCCCTGCTCACACATCGTTGCTTGTGTGCGAATTTTTGGCTAAAACCAACACACTAATGATGCCGCAGGCACCGTATTCCCCAGACCTGGCCCCCTGTGACTTCTTCTTGTTCCCGAAACTGAAGAGGCCCATGAAAGGACGGCGTTTTGCAACGATTGAGGAAATAAAGACGGCATCGAAAGAGGAGCTGAACAAGATCACAAAAAATGATTTTTGAAATGCTTTGAGGATTGGAAAAAGCGTTGGCACAAGTGCATTATATCCGAGGGGGATTACTTTGAAGGGGACAAAATAAAAATTGATGAATAAATAAATATTCTTTGAAAAAAATAAAAATTCACCTTATTTTTTTTTGATCACACTATATATATATATATATATATATATATATATATATATATATATATATATATATATAGAGAGAGAGAGAGAGAGAGAGAGAGAGAGAAAGAGGCTTAATTGAGACTGATGTAAAATACAAATATTTTTTCAAATATTTTTTGTTATAAAATACATTTCATGGACATTTTTAGAACTTCTATAAAATATCACATCTTTTTAATGTCTTTCATTTTTTTGTTAATAAATATAATCTCTTTTGAGTGCATCTGAGGAGGTACATTTGATGTTGTTGCAAATCTTTGTGATTCTCAGTGTCTCAGAATATGCAATTTTACTTATTCACATAGATATTTAATTATTTGTTGTTTTGGAATTGTGACTGAATTCACTTTAATACAAATAAATTTCTAACCTCAACACCACAATAGTTTTAAAGTATTCAATAATCAATTATTGTTTACTTTATTTATTAATATATATAAAGTGAACAATAAGTGATTATTGAACACTTTAAAAAAAATGTGGTGTTAGGGGTAGAAATTCATTTGTGTTAAATAGATATTTAAATCAAAATGAGCTTCATTATTCATTAGGTTGTTTAAAAAGTTGTCATTTTCTCTTGTTATCTGTACAAAACAAATGACAAATTGTATGTGTTGTTAAGAATTCTGAAAATGGGATACTAAATTCCTAATCATGTTGTCAGTAGGATGCTGATGGTGGTTTTGTTGAGTAAAATAAATAATTCAAAATATAAAATATATAATGCATATCATAAGTAGCCATTATAATTTATAAATTATTATTTTAACCTGCAAAAAAAGGAAAATATTTAAAAACAAAATAATTTGTGAATTTTTTGACCCTTCTGTTTTATTTAGTCTACCCTATATATATATATATATATATATATATATATATATATATATATATATATATATATATATATATAACAATATTTAAGTATAATAATTATTAATTATTATTGAATTTTAAAGAAAAATGAGAAAAAATAAGATTGCATTTTTTTTTGGAAAATTGTTTCAGGAAATATTACTCGGCCGGTCGTTTATGTCGGTCAATCATTTCACTGACTAGATTTGAATGAAGAATTAGAACTATATTTTATTGAAAATAATCCTTCAACAGTACGAAGTGCAATATTTAAAAAAGAATTAAAAAATTGCTAAGCTCTTTATAGAGAGATTTTCATAGAATTACAAAATGAAACTACATTTGAAAACGATATGCAAAATGAATATGACATTTAACTCATTCAAAGAAGAAAAATTAGGTCACTATCGACAGTGATGATAAATATTAATATGTGAGCGTTTGATTTGAAAGTTATTGTTTTAGTTGGAAAATAGCTTTTTAGTTTATTTTTGATTTATATTTCATTTTATTTTTTTCAACTTTTGAATTCAATGAAAATAATTCGTTATATGTAAATACGTATTTATTGCTTTTTGTGTCTATAAAATTTTATTTCATAACCGTATTCATCATAACATAATACTCTGAGAATGCAATTTTTATATTGTATAATGCAAATCGAATTTATTTAATTCACATATGCAATTTCCATATAACGCGGGATGAATTCTAAAAAAATGAAACTAATTCAAAGTTTCTTATAACGCTGTTTCCATATAACACGGTACGAATGAATCGCGTTATATGAGGGTTGATTGTAATAAGAATTTCGCAAGAAATTCCATTATTTCATCGTTTAGATCTGCTATACAAAACATAACATTCTCAATTGCACAAATATATACGAGTATTAAATACTGTTCTATTAGAATTATAAAATCAATTCGTATTGGTTATAAAAGTACTTGAATGTATCTATTTGAAAACATTCTGTAGACGTTTACGAATTGTACAAATGAAACAATCCTGTGGTAAGAGCTTTTGTGTAATAACATTTATTTTAAAGATTCGTTTAGGTATAGACGTGTTTCAAATGAAGTTATATTTATTTTGTTCCATTGGTAAAATTTTAATCAAATTTTCGAATATTTATTTTATCTAATAGTGTATTTATTTTCTCAAATATTATAGTTTGTTACAATATTTGAGGTTACCGATAATTGTGTTAAATATTGATTTGTTTTATGTTTTAATTGATATTATAAATATTTTTTACAATTTTAACAATTTTATATACAAAAAACTGTTCTTTTATATCCTCATATAACATTCACTGTTGAATAGAATATACTTTATGTTAAGTATATTTTGTGAATGCGTACGTCCATCTTATATATTTATATAAATGGGATTCAAGGGGTTTGCACGCGTAACACAAGAACATCATTAAATGATGCCTAGCCTCTGCATCCCAACTCCACTCTCACCTTCACGTGGTGAATCCTGTTAAGCTGAACGACCTTTCTGAACACTATTGTTTTAATCACAATAGAGAGGTTGGTCAGTGAACTAAGAGAGTCAGGGGGACCTTTTGGGGCTGTTTGACGGAAGTGCACAGCTCTTGTTCAACGAGTTTTGGATTGTAAATAACACATGTTCAGTAAGTACTGATTTCAATTTACTTTAAAATCTTTTGGAGTATTTTATTATACTATCTTTTTAATTACAGATACAATGTTTAAGAAAATGTTTACTGAAATGTACAAGAAGACAAGTGTTCAATTTGGATTAATACTTGATATAGATATATACATATAGGTGAGTTAATTGATATATTTTTTTTAAAAAAAATTATTTAATTTACTTTTATGTGTTTATTTTTAAAATGTTCTAAACAAGATTATTAGAAAGTATTTTATATATATATATATATATATATATATATCTGTATATATATATATATAGTAATACCTCGCATAGTACGGTTTCAATTAGTACGGTTTAAAATTTTGCAAAAAAAATTATACGCATGCGCAGTTCTAGTGTTATAGTCTTTTTTCTTTTTCTGTTAGTTTTCGATTCGTAACTCTAGAGCAGTGGTGGTGAATCTATGACCCGCGGGTTAGACACTAACCCACGAAAGGGTTTTACGAGGTTGTTTGATAAGTCAGTGTAAAAATAAAAACTGCTTCATTTTTTTGAATAAATCGTTTTTATTTTTCAACATAGTCTCCTTTTAGGCTTATACACTTCATCCAACGCTGCTCTAGTTTGTTGATCCCTTCCGAATAATAGGATTTGTCCAAGTCTGTAAAATAGTCATTCGTTCCTGCAATCACCTCCTCGTTCGAATAAAATCTTTTTCCCGCGAGCCATTTCTTCATATTAGGGAACAAATAATAGTCCGATGGAGCCAAGTCTGGAGAATAGGGGGATGTGAAACGATTTGGAACCCTATTTCCATTAGTTTTGCGGCCACAACTGCTGAGGTGTGAGCTGGTGCGTTGTCGTGATGAAAGAGGACTTTTTTGTGGGCTAATCGGGGACGTTTTTCTTGCAACTCGGTTTTCAAACGATCCAATAACAATGAATAATATGCACCTGTAATGGTTTTACCATTTTCCAAATAGTCGATAAAGATTATTCCTTGCGAATCCCAAAAGACAGTCGCCATAACCTTCCCGGCCGAAGGAATTGTCTTCGCCTTTTTCGGAGCAGATTCCCCCTTGATAACCCATTGTTTAGACTGCTCTTTGGTCTCAGGAGTGTAGTGATGTATCCATGTTTCATCTACAGTGATGAAACGACGCTTAAAGTCCTGCGGATTTCGCTGAAACAGCTGCAAACCGTTCTTGCAACACTTCACACGACCTCGTTTTTGGTCGATCGTGAGCAATCGCGGCACCCACCTGGCGAATAGCTTTTTCATGTCCAAATGTTGGTGCAAAATATTATACCCGTTCACACGAGATGCCTACAGCACTAGTAATCTCACGCACTTTCACTCTTCTGTCATCCATCACCATATCATGGATTTTATCAATGATTTCTGGAGTAGTGACCTCAACAGGGCGTCCAGAACGTTCAGCGTCTCTTGTGCTCATATGGCCACTCCGAAAATTTTGAAACCACTTATAAACCGCACTAATCGAAGGTGCAGAGTCACCATAATGTTTATCAAGCTTCTGTTTAGTCTCCTGAGGCGTTTTGCCTTTAATGAAGTAGTGTTTAATCAACACGCGAAATTCTTTTTCGTCCATTATTTGACAATCACTCGATTTCCTTGATTCCAACGATTGTCAAACACAAAGGAATAGACCGATATGGCTGAAACTTGATGTGTGTTCTTCCAAGAGGTGCTACTAATTAAAAATAACCTCGATATGCACCAGTGGTGCCATCTTTCGGAATTTAGACGGACTTATCAAACGACCTCGTAAATGACCCACGCGTTGATTTTTATAAACTTATTTTTTATATCATAAAAGAGAGAGCAGACAATCGAAAATATAAAAAAATGGAAATATAAATATTTTATGTCGAATTTATAAAAAAATATATTTCCAAGTGGACGTTGGCTAACTGATTTTCTATCGAATCACTGAACCTGTGTATGACCAAAAATATTTATTTAAATGATTGTGTATGACAAATGAAAATTATGAAATATTTTCCTCGATTACAAAAACATTTTCAAAACACAATAAGTTTTGAAAATACGCTTGACATTCAAGAAAATGCAATTAAAAAATATTTAATCATTATACAGGAAATAAAACAAGCTTTTCAAGAGAGATTTAATCAATTGAAAAGTTTGGAAAATACATTTCATTTTATTTTATATCGATACAAAATGGAATTCGAAACAATGGAGTTAACCGAATTTATGTGGCTTTATATCCATGATTTAGAAATGGAATTAGTTGAATTTCAAAGCAGCATAGTGTGGAAAAATAAATTTGAAAACTTGATTTTCGAACTAGAAGAAAAAATTCTTTACCAAACAATTTTATATCAATGAAGAAACTTACTAATGCTTTTAATGATATTTGGGTCCACATATTCGTGTTATCGAAAAACTGTTTTCCCAATGAATTTTGTAAAATCTACCAACAGAAATAAACTTGTCAATGAATTGACTACGAAATGCGTTAAACTAATGAATACGGAATATGAACTTAATATTGAGAATATTTATATGAACCTAATATTATAATTATTGGTACCTTTTTACTACACCCTCTCAATCCCTTCCAAGTGACACCACTGACTTAGTGGCCCATGGGCTAGTATTAAAAAAAATAATGAATCAAATTTGACACACTTCTCAAAAAGGTTCGCCATCAGTGCTCTAGAGTAAAGTCGATTTTTTGATAATTAAATTTTAATTGAAAATGTATTTAAAATGAATGTATAAACTCCTGATTTTATTTTATTAATACATATAAACATTTGAATATATTACCCTTTTTATTTACTGAAAAATAAGAAAAAAATTTGTTTAGAACCAATTAATGTTTTTTGTATTTAGTTAATGTTTCGATTAGTCCGGTTTCAAATAATCCGGCAAATCAGTTGAACCAAACAGCCGTACTATGCGAGGTATTCCTGTATATATTTAAAAAAATATTGTATGTAAACATATTTTTGTTTGATAAATTTGTTGTTATCTATTTATTTTCCATTTTTTTAATCAAAAAATGTTTTTAGTACTGAAATATATAAATGAATTTTATTTTAAATGAAAAATATACAAAACTAAGTAATTTGTTTGTGACATAGAAAATAATAGGAAAGATTTTTAATTTATATTATTTCATTTATTGATGCATGCAATAATTTATAAGTAATTGAATATAAAATAATAATTCCATATATTCAAAATGTTTTTATGGAAAGTATACAAAAGTTAATATATAGAGTGGTCTGAATGAGACCGTAGGATGTAAACATTTGTCTAAACTATCAATCCTATTTAGGTCACTTGTATAATTGTAAAATAAATTAATATTGTTCATGTAAAAAGTTATTTCGAAAAATCCAGATACATAATACATTTATACATAAGCATATATGTGTGTGTGTGTGTGTGTGTACAGGTACAAACTATGTACATAAAATTTAATTTATGTAGAATCATTCATAGAAAGTTTATATAGAAGTATTCATAGAAAGTTTATTTTAAATTTTTATTTTTGTCATCATTTCATATTTTATTAAAATATATGAAATATCAAATAATAAAGGTATAATAATTCTAAAATAAATTTTATATTGCTTTCTATATAAGAAAATGAAAAATTTGTATGTGTTATATTATATATATAAGTAAATAATTTTTGAATTAATTTTACTCTTCATAAAAAAACCAAAATTGTTATTTTTATTCTCTATATATTGAATTCATCAAAAGTTTTCTCTACATAAATACGTATATTTTAATTACAATATTTATAAAAAAATCAAAATATAAAAAACCTGTTTTTTTTGATAAGTACTTTTTTAGTTAAATGCAAAATTTATTTATATTGCGAATATTTTTATGAACCTAATATTATAATTATTGGTACACTTTTTACCACACCCTCCCAACCCCTTCCAAATGATTTGAAAATATTACCTCTTTTATTTACTGAAAAACAAGAAAAAAAATTTGTTTAGAACCAATTAACGTTTTTTGTATTTAGTTAATGTTTCGATTAGTCCGGTTTCAAATAATCCGGCAAATCAGTGGAACCAAATAGTCGTACTATGCGAGGTATTCCTGTATATATACAGTGAGTCAAAGTGAAACTCAATATAGAGTTATGTTTTCAATAATTTTACACATATATTTTAATATAATTACAGTTTTCTTTATTTCTCTTGGTTAAGTTCTTTATTAGGGTTATTTTTATTATATTTGAAAATTTCAATCGTAAATCAATACTTTTACTCTAGAAAAAGTAACCATTTATGAAAAATGAACAAAAAATACATCAAAATGAAACTCGTACAACGAATTATTCTCACTTGAAAATTGCTGTGTTAAGAAAGTATACTCTTCAAATATGTGTTTGGTCACTTTGGTTCCTAAAAAAAACCTGTTGTTAAGTCGTTTGTAGTCATTTTGTAAAAAATATAAGTTGGATTTTCACTTTGAGTAAACAAAGGGAACAATCATCGACGGACAAGCGAATGCTAATGATTTTTCATTACAAAAATGAAAAAACTCTACGGGAAATTGGGAAAATAGTTAATAAAAGCCACGCTATAATACAATCTGTAATAAAAAGATTTAAAAACGGCCAAAATGTTGACAATAAAGTCAGAAAGTGTCTCCTCAAGATTTTTAATGATCATGACGAGCGTTAGATTCTAGGAAAAATTTAAGAAAATTTGAAAATTAGTGCTTTAGAAGTTAGAAAGTATCTAAATAAAAAGCAAGCCCCCAAATAATTCACAATATACTAAATAAAAATGGGTTTCATGCTCGTATTGCAGGAAGAAAACTTTCATAAATCTAGTTAATCGCATCAAAAGTTTAAGCTTCGTCCGGGAACATGTTAATAAGAGTTTTGATTATTGAAAAGATGTTTTGATTACGGATGAAAACAAATATAATTTATTTGGATCCAATGGGAGAATTAATGTATGGTAGAAACTAAATACAGAAATATCTTTAAAACACTTACGTCCTACAGTCAAACATAAAAGCGGTCATGTTATGGTATGGGGGTGTATGTCTGCAAGAGGGGTTGGAAATTTAATTTTATAGATGTCATTATGAATCAAAATATTTACATTGATCTATTAAGAAAAAAATTGAAAGCCAGTGCTCAAAAACTTGTGATTTTACAAACATTTAATTTTTATCAGGACAAATACCCCAAGCACAAAACTTATAAAACACGTAGTTGGTTGTTATATAACTGGCCCAAAGTACTGGAAACACCACCATAATCACCTGATATAAATGTGATTGAAAATCTATGGAATCACTTAGAAGTTTCCATTAGAACACATACTATTATTAATAACTATGATTTAAAAAAGTGTTATTAGAAGAATGGGGAAAAATTGATCTAGCTTATTGTGAAAAATTAATTAAATCCATCCTGAATCGCTTAAAAGCTATAAAAATTAATAAAGAGTACTCTACTAAGTACTAAAATAATTCAATCCATTGTAAATTTTAATTTAATAAATAATTTGTTAATTGTATGAATTTCATTTTGATGTGTTTTTGAATGATTTTTCAGAATTCATACTTTTTTTAGTCTTTAAGTATTATTTTATGATTTATTTATTTTTATACGATAAAAATTTCCTTATTAAACAATTTAAGTCAAATATAAAAGGGATTTTTTTTATTTAAAAATTTATATACAAACATTTATTGAACATAATACTGTATGAGTTTCACTTTGATTCACTGTATATATATATATATATATATATATATATATATATATATATATATATATATATATATATATATGGTATTTTACGTAACCAGGTTCTAATTTAATCATATTGTATGTTGAGTGTGTGAAAAATCTAATAAATTCCAATTGTTTGAATTTATGACAATATAAATTTATATTTGTTTATGAGTGGGTAAATATGAAAGTTTATGCATGCTGAGAACATATTAAATGTGTGAATTTCGTACGATATAAAATAAAAATCTGTAATGGTCGTTGAACGTAAGACTTAAAATATTTCGAACTCGTATTTCATAAAAATAAAAAGTACAACGACAATAATTATATCGTTGTCCCATCCATCAGATATTACGGAAAGGGTTGCGTAACGATACACGAGAAGGATATATATTCCCTCGTAGGCGGCTGACGGGACGAATGCTGCAAGAGGGGTTTGTAGGAATTGTATTTGGGATGGTGGGGTTTTGTACTAGTTAAGCTTATGGTGTTGGTTTTATGGAGGGGTTTGAATTGGAACATAGATATTTAACAGAATGGATACAGATTGTTGGTGAAATTTAACTCTATAATTAGATTCATTGATAATTTGAGAACATATTTTACGATGTATCCAAATGACCATCGAATACAATATATTGATAATATTTCAGTTTAGAGTATATTGGTAGTTTGAGATTTAATCAATTAATTAGTTGTTGTTTATTAAATGAGATGACATTTTTAGAAATTGATTTATTAAAATTACCATTAAAATTTAATCATCCATGATATGATATTTGTTTTCATTTCTATTTTTATTCACTACAAAATTGAATCTTTGATCACTCAATTTAATTACGAGGTTGTTTGATAAGTCCGTGTAAAAATAAAAACTGCTTCATTTTTTTGAATAAATCGTTTTTATTTTTCAACATAGTCTCCTTTTAGGCTTATACACTTCATCCAACGCTGCTCTAGTTTGTTGATCCCTTCCGAAAAATAGGATTTGTCCAAGTCTGTAAAATAGTCATTCGTTCTTGCAATCACCTCCTCGTTCGAATAAAATCTTTTTCCCGCGAGCCATTTCTTCATATTAGGGAACAAATAATAGTCCGATGGAGCCAAGTCTGGAGAATAGGGGGGATGTGAAACGATTTGGAACCCTATTTCCATTAGTTTTGCGGCCACAACTGCTGAGGTGTGAGCTGGTGCGTTGTCGTGATGAAAGAGGACTTTTTTGTGGGTTAATCGGGGATGTTTTTCTTGCAACTCGGTTTTAAAACGATCCAATAACAATGAATAATATGCACCTGTAATGGTTTTACCCTTCTCCAAATAGTCGATAATGATTATTCCTTGCGAATCCCAAAAGACAGTCGCCATAACCTTCCTGGCCGAAGGAATTGTCTTCGCCTTTTTCGGAGCAGATTCCCCCTTGATAACCCATTGTTTAGATTGCTCTTTGGTCTCAGGAGTGTAGTGATGTATCTATGTTTCATCTACAGTGATGAAACGACGCTTAAAGTCCTGCGGATTTCGCTGAAACAGCTGCAAACCGTTCTTGCAACACTTCACACGACCTCGTTTTTGGTCGATCGTGAGCAATCGCGGCACCCACCTGGAGGATAGCTTTTTCATGTCCAAATGTTGGTGCAAAATATTATCTACCCGTTCACACGAGATGCCTACAATGCTAGTAATCTCACGCACTTTCACTCTTCTGTCATCCATCACCATATCATGGATTTTATCAATGATTTCTGGAGTGGTGACCTCAACAGGGCGTCCAGAACGTTCAGCGTCTCTTGTGCTCATATGGCCACTCCGAAAATTTTGAAACCACTTATAAACCGCACTAATCGAAGGTGCAGAGTCACCATAATGTTTATCAAGCTTCTGTTTAGTCTCCTGAGGCGTTTTGCCTTTAATGAAGTAGTGTTTAATCAACACGTGACATTCTTTTTCGTCAATTATTTGACAATCACTCGATTTCCTTGATTCCAACGATTGTCAAACACAAAGGAATAGACCGATATGGCTGAAACTTGATGTGTGTTCTTCCAAGAGGTGCTACTAATTAAAAATAACTTCGATATGCACCAGTGGTGCCATCTTTCGGAATTTACACGGACTTATCAAACGACCTCGTATTCTAATTAGTAGTTTTTCAATATTCTCAAAATTTACTTAAGAGATTGAAACTAGTAATAACATAAAATATTATATATTATTTTAAGATAATATCTTTCAAGCTTCAATTTGAAAATTGTTAAATATTCATTATGTATTATTTAATAAATTAAAGTAATTGTAGAAAAATATTTTTGAAGACATTTCTAAATTATTAATAAAATTAATAATCAAAGATTAAATTTTATTTTATTTTTTAAAACAAATAAATTAAACAATAATTTGTTGTTAAATTTATTTCAGTTTGACAAATTACCTAAATTATCAATTATTCTATATTTTTTTATTATAATTAAAAAAATATTCATTAAATATTTAATAAATTTCGTAAAATGAAAATATGTTAGAAAGTTTTTACGTTTTTAAAAATTGGATAAATTATAAAAAAAAACTAGTGAAATAATTTGTCCATTTATACAATTTTAATTTATTTGAATCCACTTTAACTCGTTATTATTTTAAATATATTTGGATTATAAATTGGTGCAATTTTATAATTTTTTTTTTTTTTTAAAATTATATTGATATTTCTATATATTATTTCAACCTGTGGCAAATTTTGTGACAGTTAAATTTTAAACATATACATAAACATAAAAGTACATATATATTTACACACACACACACACATACATATATATATATATATATATATATATATATATATATATATATGTATTTACATGTTTGTAGGTATGAATATAATATACATTTATTTATTTATACATTTACCTTCCGGTAATGAAAATATAAAATAAAACAGTAATATTATACAAAGAGATAATGTCATCGATTTATGATATTGTTTAGTACATATAGAAGTACAAAAAAATTGTTCGA
The DNA here is from genome assembly GCA_029203775.1 of Neoneuromus ignobilis. Lineage (NCBI taxonomy): Eukaryota > Metazoa > Arthropoda > Insecta > Megaloptera > Corydalidae > Neoneuromus > Neoneuromus ignobilis. The sequence continues at coordinate 10,916,821 of CP092097.1, forward strand.
ACACATTGAATAATTACAACAAAATAAACACTTGACGATGATAATTAGAATTGTAAATAATATGAAAATACTGTACGATTGAATTGTCATTTGTGTATAGAATAACGAGCAATACTTTGAAAATTATACTCTTTGAATGAATGAGCAAATATATTTAAAAAGAATATTTTGTGTTTATATCAGCTTAAATAACGAATTTTCAATAATGTTCTTTTTATATTATTCGAGAATATTTCAAGTATCATCAATTATTTTTAAATTCTTTCGAAGTTTTCAAACTTGTACATTTTTTCTCGTCGTATTTTTATTCGATGTGTATTGAATGTGTAACGATTTATTAACTGATTGTTTTTAGTTAAGAATATTTTCTTTTTCGATACAATATATATGTATATTCATTTTAAATAAATTTCAACTTTATTAAAATTACAACTTTTTTTACAAAATAATCATTAGTTCAACTACGAGCTATTTAATAAAATATTTAATATACTATCAAATATCTTAATTGAATCTTTGGTGTTGTAATAAAAATTCCCTTGTAAAAAATTATATTAGTCAGTTTCAAACCATATTGAAATATTAAATCGTTTAGAGAATTAAGATCAATAAATATAATTTTTAAATCTATTTATAAAAAATATATACATATATAGGTAACCTCCGTATAACACGGTTGTTACGTTTCTAAAAAATTCCGTGTTATACGAATCCGTGTTATACAAAACCGTGTTATACGAAACCGTGTTATACAAAACCGTGTTATACGAAACCGTGTTATACGAATCCGTGTTATACGAAACAAAGAACTAATGCAAATAAGGGAGTTAGGTTCCAAAAATTAGAAAAACATACTATTATATTTTTATAATTAGGAGAAATATATTTATTAAAACAATTTTTATCAAAAATATTAATATGTATTAAATAATGTTTTCTTTGTCATCACTAATAAGCATCATTAACCGAGGGTGTTTTCTTTTTCACAAAAACTTTTCACAAAAAAATCTGTTATTTCAGTTTGCTTACTTTTAGCTGGGAGTAAAATCTGTAATTTTTGTTCTAGCGAGATGAAATGTCGTTGTAAAGGTATTTTTTTATTTCCGCCAGACATAGTTCAGGGCTACAAATTAATTCACAAAAATGAAAAATATAATTACCATTTCTAAAAAAGATTGAATAATACGCACCCGAAAATTTTTAATCTCTGTATAATGTAATAAAAAAAAACACAAAGTTTTAAAATGTACTTAATGGATTTGAAATTCTAATAAATTTCAAAATTCTACAGTCAAATCTGATACAATATACATGCTTAAATGAAAAATTTCCAACGAGATATCTTGTGTACTTAAAAGCTCTTATTTCGTTCCGTGTTGTACGAGAATTTCCCTAATTTCGAATTTTGTTCTTAAAAACTTAAAACGTTGTACGGGGATTTATCTAATTATCAAACCGTGTTAGAGTGAAACCGTGTTCTATGAGGGTTTTCCCCAATTCTCAAACCGTGTTATACGGGGGTTACCTGTATGTTATTATTTGAAAATAGAATTTTTTCAAAACAAATCTTTATATGTCATTTAATTACAATTAATACAATTATACAAATTGTATTTATGAAAAGATTTCAATTTCCAAAAATAACTAGTTGCAATGTATATCCGTTGAAATATATCGATCATTTTGTTTAATTTAAATTAAACATATTTGATCTATGCAATGTTCTATTCTCGAAACTGCATTGAATTACTCTAGTCGGAAGAATAGTTTTGTTTGCTCCTAATCCTTTACACGGATGATACAAAAGCCAATTATTTATTCAAAACTATGTCAATGTACGACATTGTCACTTTGTCTGTATCACTCTTGTGGTTTGTGTAATGGACATATTACTCGTGTATATAACCTTTATCTCCTATCAAACTCGACAACACGTTGAACTAAAGATAATTAAAACTCGATCATTTAAACACCTATATTATTTATAACATACCATGATATTGTCAGCTTATTAATTTATCACGTGGTTAATTGTTTATGTATGATCTAGACTCATTAACGTTCATTATTTTACTTTTATTAATTTTAACTCTATTCTTACTATCGCAAATAATAGTTTCCTTTTTTCTTATTAATTTCGATTCTTTTTAGTTACTTTTTGTTTCTTATTTCACTAAAATTTATATTTGTTACGATATTGGAAATATCTTTCAATTTGAAATCTTTTAGAATTCAAATAATTTTTGATTATGGATAAACGTGATAATTATAAAAAGATATTTCTTACTTAATTAGTTTTTCTTGATAGAACATTTTTCTATATTTGATTTGAATATATATTTTTTATTATCTTGATACTTGGAAGATTATTTTATAATTTAAATAATAGTCCGATTAATTGATGTGTATTATTCAGAATGTAATTTCAATAATGACCAAATGAGTGATTTTATTTCTAGTTAGATATGGTAATGAGTCAATGATTGTCAAAATTGTTAATTAATTTAACGTTGTATTAAATTGATGGCTTAATTTTTTTCCCTGGAACTTTATTTAAATACTTGTTATTTGAATATAAAATGAATACAGTTTTTTCAGTACGTTCTTTTGGTTTATTCTTACAACTATTATAAAGTAATAAAATTGTTTATAATAAAAATGTGTAATAATACTTCATTAAAATCAACTAATTTTCAAATTCGTTTTTAGTAATAAATTTTTTTAAAGAATTTTTCGAATTTATTTGCTATTACTTTTCTTAGATATTTAATGATAAAACTTCGGAGTCGACAGTACGAGTATATAAATGATATGTGAAATAAAATTCCTCCGTTGTCTTCTTCCGGATTATTCGAGTTTTGGTAGTTTCGATGGAGCTTTCTTCGCATGTTGGTCGGATAAGTTTTTTTTACTATAAATGTGTTTGAATATATTTGTAATATACATTTCGTGTGGCTTTTCGAAAACTATAGCGGCCATCCTTCCATTCTCTGTTTTCCATAATCCACTTGAATTTTCGAGAAGCTACACGTGCATAATCCATTATGCGATCTAGCTCCATGGTCGAGAAAAATGTTCGAGTGCGATGGGTTTATGTATGCGGGGGCGCCGCGCGGCGTGGGGGCGTAAAATCGTTGCGCGCTACCACCGGGTATCGCAATTGGTTCTTCAGCGTGTGACGTGTGGGCTCCTGCTATAGCACATAGAGCTATCGGCTAGCGTCTCGCCAGTTGCCATTGCTGCGCGGTATTCTCAGGAAGCGAGACCGCAGTTAAAAACAGAATAACCGTCGACTCGGTCGTCGAACAGAACATAGAACAGACGGTCAGAAGCAGTCAATGAAGATAGTCGGTTCAGATTTGAACTAGTCTCTCCATCGGCTGAGGGAACTTTAACAATTCGGCATTAACTTTAAACCATCGCATATATATATATAGACGAAGATTCGTGTATATATATATATATAACTGAAATTTAAAACAAAATTTAATAAAACATCGCAACAAAATTTTCTAAACATCTATCCGATCTATACATTCCATCCAAGAACTTCTTCAGTATTTCATCCATCCACACCGTCTACTACAATAGAAATTCTTAAACTCTATAACAAATATTTTAAATAAAACGACAACAGTTTCAAACAAAAAATCGCGGAAATGTTGGCTACATCCCAAGTTATCTTCATGGTGTTGGTAATTGGCACACTGTGTGCTGCATTTCCACATGCGATAATGGCAATCGACCTCAACCGACTATATGGACATCTCAATTCAAAACGTAATGGTGAGTGAGTCATTTGCAATACACAATGTTTTATATCACGCGCGCTAATTCAAACACAGTCACTTAATTGGTTATAAAAATTATATATTATCGATTCGACAATAAAAAAAAAAAACGCACTGAGTACAAAATTCGCACTGGTACAAAATTCGCACTGAGTACAAAATTAGCACAGATCAAACGCAATGATATTCACGCTCTTGCACCGATTTTATTTAGTTTTATTCAATTCTTATTTTATCGATGTTCGTTTCGTGTATATGTGTTCAATAATAATTAACAACAAATATATGCACATCACCCAGCAATTCAATCGCACAATTCACGATGCTTAAGAGCACTTGATATTTCCTATGGCTGCATTAATTACAAATCAATTTCAATATGATGTGTTGTTCTTATGAATTTTACAACAAAAATGTTAACATGTGAAAACAACAACAAATATTTGCAGATTTTTACATGATATATCTAATATCAAACTTGAATTAAAATACGAAATCGTCAAATGAATTCTTATATAAATCTATTAAAAAGTAAATAACTTATTAATTTAAAAACATATATATATATATATATGTTTTTAAATTACACGTGGAATAATATAATAAAATGATAAAAATTCTTTTCATTTATTATTAAAAATCAATAGATATATCTACTGAAATTTGTTAAAAAAATATTTATATACAATTATAAAAATATATTAATATTAAAATAAATTACAATAGCTAACTAACTGGTTGAAATTTAATAACTACAATATGAATTAAATCACTATTTATTTCGATGTTATATTAAAAAAAAAATTAATTGGAATTATCATCCTATTTATTGTTTTCGAGACTGAAAATGTTTTTTTCTCCATTTATTTCAGTATCAACAAATAGAATATTATTTTAATATCAAATAATATTTCGTAACATTTTATATTCAACATATATTTTTATATACAATATTTTAAAAATATGAATTAAAAAAATATTTCAAAACGTAATAAATTGATCATTTGTTAATTTTGTATATTATGTTAATAATTTAAATGATATTTTGAATCTTTATTAATATTATTTTTATATTATTGAGATATGTCACGTAAATATATATACACATATATATATATATATATATATATATATATATATATATATATATATATATATCATGTATGAAACAACAGATGTTTTAAAGATCATGAATATATAAAATATTCTGAAAAAATGGTAATAAAATCTAATAAAGAATTTATGTATATTTAATATTTAATATTTCTTTTTATATGTCATTTTAAAAATTATATCTTATATTGTTTTTCACACAATATCACATTTAAATCAACACAAATGTCAAATTATATATAAACACACACACACACACATATATATATATATGTAAATGATCATATTTTCCATATAAATATGCCAAAAATAATGAAATTAAATCACTATAAAATATTTTATGATATATTAATAAACGTATATATATATATATATATATATATATATATATGTATATATATATAAAAATTATTTTTCCTTCAATTTTAACATTTGTATAATTTTCAAATGTACGAAATTTCTAAACTTACACTATTTACAATATGTAAGTTAAAATATAATTTTTATATAAATAAAAATGATTATATTATTAGTATATTAATTGTAACAACATAAATAAATTTCAAGTCAACGTAAATATTAATTTAAAATGAATATCTACTTTAATATTTTTCTAATTATGTACATAAATATATTTTAGTCAAGAGAAAATATATTAATTGAACCAATAAACATTTTTTCAAACATCTCTCAAATTGTTGAAATTGTATAGACGATTTTATTTTCAATAAATTGTACCGTAACCAATAAAAGTTTTTGAAAATTGCTATTTCGTAAGTGAACAATAAAAACAAGTTTTATTTACAAAACTCGTTTTGTACGTTTTTTTTCTTTGCACGAACCCGACAGTTGTACAATTGAATTTTCTAACTTTAGTCTAGGTCACAAATTGATCAAATTTTATTTAATCATTTCACATTGAAGTGATCTCTAAACATTTAATAAAAATACTGTTTTGATTCGTTCTTAATTTAATTATTCGAAATTATTATTCTAATCAACAAATCAGGAAAATTACAAAATAATATTTATTTTTACTTTTGATAGTAAATAACGAATTAAACATTTATTTAAATAATATGTAAACAATTTCGTATAATAATAAAAATAATTATTATTTCTTATTGTTTGAATTAAATACTATAGAGCGGGATGAACAAAAGCTTTTGCCAGTATTGATTTTCAATCTACAAGTTACTTGTTGAATGAGTTCGCCTGTTACTCTTGGTACCAAGGGGTTTGTGTTAGCTTAGGTAGGACTCGTCACAAAAACAGCTTTTATATTCTTTAATCGATATTACTTGTGCATCGAAATGCTTTTCGAATTATTTTTTACTATTTAAATATTTAGTTCAGTAAAAAGTAAACATGTCGTTTTGAATTATCGTTTTTTTCTGTTAGCTTGACAATTCATTTCATTTAATAAAGTAGTAAAAGGAATAAAAATAATATATCAGGAATTTTATATATATAATATGGAAAATACTTTATAACATGTAATAAATGTCAAACGTATATCAACTTATGTTGTTTTGACATTTTATTACAAAAATTCCTTTTCAGACAAATACAAACAGACATACAAAAAAACCATAAACTCTCATACTATTGTTATAAATATATAAAATTGCCTTTACTTCCAGTTAATAAAATAATCTTCCCTCAAACAAAATATATTTATACACATATGTAATTTCGTACCATAATTTTTGTTTCTACTCATATTAATGTCAGTTTATATATATTTCGAATAATCTTAAAATATTTTTCTACATTAAAAATATGCATGTTTCCATAAATATATTTTTATATACTTTAATTATTTATTAAATATTTTCAAGAAAAACTATTTGAAAATAATACTGAATTCCAAAATACAATATCAACATTTGAGTAAACTTAATATCAGTAAGAAAAAAATATTTCTCTTTTTCATTTTAAATTTTGTGTATGATTTTTTTACATTGAAATTAAATTTATATAAATATTTGTACGAATTTATCTTATGAGAATTGAGATTTCTCTTTAGTATTATTTTAAATTGAATTCCTAAATTAACTTTTGAATATATATATATCTAGCCATAATGAATAAATATAAAAAAATCATTAATCTTCTTTTGAAAAATAATAATTGCTGCATAATAAATCAAATATGATAAAATATTAAAACACATTTTGTTTCAAAAATATGTTGTTTAATTTATTGGACGTATATTTATATACTTATAATTTATAAACAAAAAGAAATTTATTATTTTAAAAATATTATATTTAATATTAATAATTCATTTATTGATATTAATTTTTAATTTGATATTTATGAATACATGTATTGATCTATTTAATTTGATAATTTATAACATTTTTAAAATGTTCATAGTACATTGATTGTACAATTTTCATTACAAAAAAATAAAGTATTTTATACGAGCTGTAATAATGAACAATTACAGCGTACGGAAAAATCTACTAATTTCTTTTATCTTCTAGTCAAATAATAAGTCTTTAAATGAAATTCCAATGCGACAAAAACTGTTAAAAACCAATATAGAAAATTAATTTAGAAACATGCTAATTCGTCTATTTGACATAGCATTGAATTAATTGACAATTTTCGACGATAATTGATTCATTTTAATCTTCTTTTGCATCAAATTCAAAATAAAATCTCTCATTCGGAAATTACTGCAATTCAACTTAAGCAACGAACATCAATGAATACAACTATAATATAACATTATGACTCAATTGATGACAGTTTTATTATTCGTAAAAGAATCTTATTTCTATAATCTGATTTATATGTGTATAACAAAATAAATCAAATATTAGGAATAAAATGTTTGTTCTTTAAATCAAAAACGAATCTAGAATTTAAAAAAAATAATGAATGTAAGAAATACACACAAAATTCATACAACACACACACACACACACATACATATACATATATATATTATGTTGTCAAGTATCTCCCTTCCGCTTTTTTTTTTTTTTTTTTTTTTGTACATAGCTGCGAAATTCGGAAGGGCGGAAGGCGGAAGGGAGATATTTGACAACCTAATATATATATATATACATGTAAATATATAAATATATATATATTAGGTTGGCAAATATCTCCCTTCCACCTTCTGGTCTTTCGAATTACGCAGCTATGTACAAAAAAAAAAAAAAGCGGAAGGAAGGAGATGCCAACCTAATACCTATATATATATATATATATATATATATATATATATATATATATATATATATATATATATATATGCTT
>CP092097.1:10927500-10930000 GCA_029203775.1 Neoneuromus ignobilis
AAAAATATTTTTCATTCAAAATTGATATCAAGTAATTATAATTATAAAAATTCATCAATGATATTAGTTGCAACTATGTTCTCGATTTTATATAGATGCATTCATTCATAAATATTTACATACATACATATATATATATATATATATATATATATATATATATATATATATATATATATATATATATAACTTAAATGACTTTGTGTATGTAATGTCATTCAGTAATTTCAAAATATTTTTCATTCTAAATTGATATCAAGTAATAATAATTATGAAAATTCCTCAAAGATATTAGTTACAACTATATGATTTCATTCATAAAATACATACATACACACACACACACACACACACACATATATATATATATATATATATATATATATATAAATGAAAATTTCTCAGAGATATTAGTTACAACTATGTTCTATAATTAATGTAGATGCAATCATTCATAAAATACATACATATATATATATATATATATATATATATATATGCATATATATATTCATATATATATATATATATATATATATATATATATATACACACACTTAAAATGTCTTTGTGTATGTAGAGTTACACATCAAAATAGTTAATAAAGAAATTAGGTAAGTGTGTATGTAATGTCATTCATTAATTTCAATAATATTTTTCATTCTAAATTGATATCAAGTAATAATAATTATGAAAATTCCTCAAAGATATTAGTTAGAACTATATGATTTCATTCATAAAATACATACATACACACACACACACATATATATATATATATATATATATATATATATATATATATATAAATGAAAATTTCTCAGAGATATTAATTACAACTATGTTCTATAATTAATGTAGATGCAATCATTCATAAAATACATACATATATATATATATATTCATTCATTCATAAAATGCATATATATATATATATATATATATATATATATATATATATATATATATAAACTTAAAATGTCTTTGTGTATGTAGTGTTACACATCAAAATAGTTAATAAAGAAATCAGGTAAGTGTGTATGTAATGTCATTCATTATTTCAATAATATTTTTCATTATAAATTGACATCAAGTAATTATAATTATGAAAATTTATCAATGATATTAGTTACAATTGTGTTCTATATTTTATATAGATGCATTCATTCATAAAATACATACATACATACATATATATATATATATATATATATATATATATATATATATATATATATTTGCATGTATGTTTTATGTATTGTTGTATGTAGTTTCGTGTAACAATGTCATTTAGGGTTATTGTTAATATACATACAGTTAATTCAATTATGATAGAGTGATTGACATATTGTGTTACATTGGTGAAATGTTAAATTTGCTTGTTAAATCTGCAAATGCTAGTTTGTTAATGAAGTAGATTTTCATTTCAATACACATGTCAATATAGATGTGTGTGTTTATGTATATACATATATATATACATATATATATATATATATATATATATATATATGTATGTATGTATGTATGTATGAAACTTACTCAGAATTATGAATTTTATATAATAATCATAATTCCACGATCGTCTTACGAATATAAATCTTCATGATATACATATAGTACTGATTGCTACGCAAGTCTTTTGTATCAAAATTTCGTACACATTTTTCAAATGTGAATGTATTTTATTTTAGTATTTTACATAAATATGATATGAGTGTTGAATAAATTTAGAACAATGTTATATATACACAAATTCGTATCCATATACATTCCCATACAAACACACACAAATACACACACACACACACACACACACACACATATATATATATATATATATATATATATATATATATATATATATATATATATATAATTGCTACATCCTCCTTTTTCTCTTGACTAAAATATGATATTTATTAAAATGTTATAAAAATCTTACAAATGAACACTGATATAATTAAAAAGTACGTTTTATTAGAAAGTATAAAGATAACTTTACTAGTGGTATATTGTAAAATAAAACTGTGATTTATTTCAATTATTAAAAAAATACTGCAATGCAGATAATTACCATCTGTATGTTTTTTTTTTGTATGAATATATATTTATACAGTTTTTAATATCAAAATATTCTAATCGAATTTTGTTCAATTAAACATTTAATACTTCTTCTAAAATAGACTTTTCATTAAATTTATTTTTCAATTTGATCAAAATGTATTCACTATTTAATAAACGATTTTATATAAAATGAATAAATTGAAACGATTTATAAAACATAACCTTTAATATTTAATCATTTCTTCTAATTGTTACGTACTTAATGTTTACGACTGAATGATTTAGTTAGTAATTTGGACGTTAACGTAAAAATTAAATATGTATGTATAATTTCCATTCAAATTGAGTTTATGGTAGACTTGCAAATTAAATGAACGTGTCGTGGGTTCTATGTAATGTGGAATTAATGATATTCATCTGTCATAGTGTTGTA